>JACMIF010000184.1:0-54562 GCA_014805445.1 Diplogasteroides magnus | reverse complement strand
CCCTTCCTCTCTCGTTGTCAGAGTAGACCGCTCTGACCACGAGAAAGTGTGGGAATGGAGAGAAGTGATAACGAAAGTGCATGCAAAACAATCTCCCTTTGTGGCTTCTTTAAAGACAATGACAACAATATATTCATTTTTGAGATGTGACACTTTTTCAGAAAAATTAACGTAACAATTTTGGGTCTCACTAATACTGGTCGACTTTTTTCCAGAATAAAATTCTACATGCAATTACCTACATTTTGCGCACTCTGCCGGCTCCTATCGAGGGGGAAGTTGAGTTGCGAATTTCTGAATGTTGCTGATTCGAAGAAAATGGACAAATCGCCGATATTTCAGCGTTTCCTTCACAAAAGTTTCTTGTGTTGATGTCCTCTTTCGGTATTGGTGCTAAAAAAAGTAGGAGTCATGTCACTGACTGAAAGTCCGTTTTTGGACATAGCCGAAAAATCGAGAAACAGAAAAATGACCCAAAAATCGTGACCTATGACTTTTAGTATCAATATTAAAAGAGTATTTTTTGAGAAAATTTTTTTGGCGCTGAGATGAGCTTCTGAAATCACCTTATGACCTTTTGTTTGTTTATTCTAGATGTTTCCGAAAAATCATTTGATTCATCATAGCTCGGTTCAAGGTTGATTTCGGAAGCTCATGTTAGCGCCAAAAATTTTCTCAAAAAATACTCTTTCAGAATTGATACTGAAAGTTATAGGTCATCTGTAGTGATTTTTGGGTTGTTTTGCCACTCTCGATTTTTCGGCTGTGTCCAAAAACGGACTTTCAGTCAGTGACATGACCCCTACTTTTTAGCACCAATATCCCTGGATGCCACCCTGGTCTCTCATTTTTACGTGCTATTTCGTCGCTACGAGATATGTTTCGACTGTGAGATAAATATACTAGAGCAACAGTTCAGTTAGGATGCGGAATACACCTACGTATTTCTCTCGCGAAATATGTTTTAGGAACATCGACAGTTCATCTACCCATGTCAAAGATTCATCCCTTTACTAGTTCTTATGTGATTGCAACAATCTTGTACACTGACTGGTCATCTCAGAAGACCTTTGATAGATACTTCAAGAGACTTCAACTCATCCCTTTGCTAGTTGAATACAAAGACGGTGAAGTCGTAATGCAACTTTTCGATATAGTCATCCCTTTTGTTCAAGGACATCAACTCAACAAATGTCTCGCCTTCAGGAACGACCACCACTTTGTCGATCTTAATGTTTTCGTCATCGCAGTTTTTTTCCGAAAGTAATAAACAGTTCTATTTATATCCCTTTACTACCGATTGAAAAGCCTAATTTGTGTCTCATCAAAATCTTCATACGAGAGAGACAATATTTGATGTAAATGCACAAAGATAGCATTAATTGAATTTATCCGAAATTTACAAATGAAAAGTTTAAACAAGAACGATAAGTGGTTCATATAATAATATTAATGGGTAAATAATAATTCACAACGGATAATGTGTCACTTACAGTGTCAATTCATGTCAATGAAAATATCAGCAATCTTCAAATGTCCTTGATCCCTTTATAAGTTGTTTGTTGTTTGATGCGTCTCAATTGATAAGAGTACTCCATCAATAGAATCGCGTCTTAATTCTTTGTCCATTCTTTGCTCCACAAATCATTTGTTTTCACCTCAATAACTTCCTCTTTCAACGAAAGGAACAACATCTATCGATACACTGAACACATGGCCATTCTATGAACATTTTTCATTGCAAGGGAACTACTCGTGTCTACTCTAATCACTAATGGCTCTTCCGCTTACTCTTCTTCTTCTCCTTTTCCTTCTATTGATACTTCCTCGATTCATTCGATACAGCCTTCTACAATGGAGACTTCGATCGATATCATCTTCTATTCCTGGTCCTCCAACCATTCCAATACTAGGAAATGCACTTGGAAT
Source organism: Diplogasteroides magnus (assembly GCA_014805445.1). Lineage (NCBI taxonomy): Eukaryota > Metazoa > Nematoda > Chromadorea > Rhabditida > Diplogasteroididae > Diplogasteroides > Diplogasteroides magnus. The sequence continues at coordinate 52,633 of JACMIF010000184.1, read as the reverse complement.
GATAGGAAGTAGTGAGAGTGGGTCAATCTCCTCCATGTTCATTCCTCATTCTTCCCTTCAGGTCGTTATTCATTCCTGAAGGATTCAGGGGATGCAGTTATTGAGGAGGGAGGAAACATTATGAGACTCTGGATAGCAAACACTATCTATGTATTCCCACTCAGTGGAGAAGCAGCAAAGGTTACTGTATGTCAACGACCACGCGAGGAATCCCTCGTTGAGGTTCTCGTGGATTCCACAACAGAAATCACGAAAGGAGACGACTATGACTTTCTCTTGGACTGGCTTGGTAGAGGCCTCTTGCTGAGGTATGTCATGATACTCAGTGGAATACGCAGTCAATCTTAGTACTGGTACCAAATGGAGGTCTCGAAGACGTCTTCTCACTCCAACATTTCACTTTGCAATGTTGGAAGGATACGTACGAACATTCGATGAACAGAGTAAAGTGAGTAGAATGTTGGTCTTCTCTTCCATTTAAATCCCCTTCCGATCCTTGTCGATCTTCTACAATCGCACAATGAACAACCAGTCGATCTATTCCCCTTTGTCAAGAGATGCGCACTCGACATAATCTGTGGTTAGTAAAGTCCCCACGGTCTTGTGGTGTAGTGGTTATCACGTCTGCTTCACACGCAGAAGGTCGCCGGTTCGATCCCGGCCAAGACCTGTGTTTTGCTTTTAGAGACGGCGATGGGAGTGGAACTGAACTCGCAAAGAGATTCTAATCAGCCGTATGTGGCTGCTGTGAGTGAAATGGGACTGTTGATCATGAAGTACACATTTGAACCATGGTTGTGGTTAGTAGTGAGTGAATGATAGAGTGAGTGTCTTTTGATCCCTCAGGTTCCCTCCTATTTGGTGGGTCACTGGAACACATTCTGCATACAAAAGAGCACTCAAGACATTGACTGACACAACTAAGAAGGTACACTTTACTGTAGATGGAGTGACTGAAGATTGTATTGAAGGTTATAGAAGAGAGGACTGAGGCATTCAGAAGAAGAGAAACAGAAACAATGAAAGGTATGAAGAGAATGGACAATGAAAGAATGAAGGGACATTCAGGAGGACGGAAATGTTTCCTTGACATGTTGATTGAAATGGCAGAGAAGGAAGAATTGAATGAAGAAGACATAAGGGAAGAAGTGGACACATTCATGTTTGAAGGTAGATAATCACAAGGGGAACAAAGTGTAGAAGAGCACTGCAGGACATGATACAACGTCTTCTGGAATAGCCTGGACTCTATGGTGTATAGCCACTCATCCACAAGTACAGAAGAACGTTCACAAAGAGTTGGCAGAAGTGTTCGGTGGGTCATGCACGTGATTGATCACTTGGCATATTTGTAGGGAATGATAAAGACAAGGAATGTACCATTGAAGAGCTGAAGAAGTTGAATTATCTAGAGAGAGTAATCAAGGAGGTTTCAATAGTAGTTTACAATTCCCTTATGAATATTTCAGGCCATGAGACTCTGTCCTCCTGTTCCTCTCGTCGAAAGACTACTGCAGAACGATTTGGGCATTGGTTTGAACAGTGAACCGGGGTTACGGTTTTGATTTATATCAGGAGGCCACGTGGTCCCGAAAGGAGCTACCGTAGTCCTCTCATTCTTCATTATTCATCAGAATAAGAAGGTGATTAGAGAAGATCTGAACAAAGACATTGGCTGTTTCTCTTGAGAACTTTGAGAATCCAGAATGTTTCGATCCCGATAACTTCCTCCCCGAGAGAATCGCCAAGAGACATGCGTATGATTATATGCCATTTTCAGCAGGATTGAGGAATTGTATTGGTGAGAAGAGAAAGAAGAATCAATAATCAATCGATATTCAGGACAAAAGTTTGCATTGTATGAGGAGAAGGTGATGGTATCATGGATATTGAGAAGATTTCAATTGTCTACTGAAATGAGATTCGAAGACAACAAAAGGTGTCCTGAGGTGAGAGGGTCTACTACTTCATGTATTCTTTCTCCCCTTTTCAGGCCATTCTCAGACCAAGTATTGGCATTCCTTTGAAGTTGAAAAGAAGGATATGAACACTGTCATCACAAGGATACTGTAAAACTCTTTATTCGTCTGCTATAGATGTGAGAATTAGTACATGCGTGCAAGGGTCAGTAGCTCTATGAATAAATTCTCTGAGAGACAAAGGTAACGAAGTTTAATGGTACAGGGAGGGGAGACTACATGACTAGTTCCATAGGACTCTAACAACTACAGTACTCTCACAAGAATGAAAGGACTCTAACAACAACCGTACTCTATCACAGGAATGAAATGAACTCGTACAATCGAGTGAAGAAAGAATACAATTGTGTACGAAGACAAAATGAACCGTATTCACAGAGAAGGAAGGACACAAGAAAAGAAATTGTGAAGATCATTCACAATCGACAATTCTACCCATTTGCCTATCCATATAAGAACCCTTTAGGAATTTAATACTGTAATCACAATCAAAGACAATCAAACAATCGGAAAGCTGCCACGTGTAAAGGATACCCGTAGAAATAAGGGGGAAAAGCTGGCAAATGGTAACAGAAGACAATTAATGACCCTTTCAATTACTGTAAGTGTACTGAACTCTGTCGTGTTTAACTCTATCAAGGAATGAGTGGAATGAATGCACAACAATTCACTTCTTTGGTGAAACATGAGGGGATTTGTTATTGGTTGAATTGGATTGATTATTTGTTGAATGTGGACTGACATTAATTGGTTGTCCTTCCTCTTCTTCACTTCCTGTTTGAGAAGGTGAAGGAAGGGATGAATCCATGGCTGAATCCCAATCCAATCTTCCCTCTCCTCCACATTTTCTACAATGAACTTCCCCCATTGGAGGATGGTCTGGTTCACGAGATCTGAATGGATCAACAGTGGAATAGAATATGAGGGTTTTTAGACTAGTAATAAATTTTAAGCGAGAAAATTCATTTCTCATTCGTATAATCTCTGAGGAACGTTATCTATCTCCCATCTCATCAACCGAGGGAATAAGACGAATGATATTTTAGAAACCGTAGAGAATATAATGACTCACCTTCGACTTCTTTTCTTTCTCGATGCTCTCTTTGCTGCAGAAGAAGTACCAGAAGAGGAAGAAGAGACAGAAGGAGACTTCCCACATGGGGCACATTCCTTAACAACACATATCAATGAAACCATACAGGAGGAGATCATTGACTCATCATCCAGTCATACTCACTTGTCTTTCTTTCTTCATTCCTGTACAATTTGATGCAGGAGGATCAGAAGGAACAACAACGAGAGGAAGAGGAAGAGTGGAGGGACCGGCCTCCCTTCTATCTTCTTCTCCTTTTTGTGATCTACGCAAATCAGCCAGTCGAGCATCGATTAATCTGTAATGAAACCATCGTTCAATTAACTAGTTGAAAGGGCAGATACCTCTCAATCTCCTCCCTGGGTACAGTATCCACTCTGACATGATCATCCGTATGAGACCAGTAACGATAGCAAAATTGAAGGAGTAGAACAAGGACTACGGTGGATAGTTGGGCGGTCAGGACTGCATACAGTACTTGTTCTGTCTGAAATGAACATGATTAGAGAAAGTAAATGATAGAATATCAATTAACCGTCCATATTCCATCCTTGTGATGTCCAAAGTGTCCCACATCCCTCATTCCAGATCCTTCATCTCCTTCATCCTCTTCTTCTTCTTCATCTACTCTTTCTCTCTCACTTTCATTGTTCGCATCATCTTCATCGCGTCTTTTCGGTCCATGCAAATCTCTGTAAACATTCGCATACATTTCAACAACAAAAAACCGTGATTCATAGCTAGAAAAGCATGGGTACGCAAAATTGTCCTCAGGACCCATGGAGAATCATGCAACAGAAACGCATACATACATACGGCACGTAAACGAGCTACCGTACCTGTGAACATTCGTGTTGAGACACACGCGCAGTTCGGAAATGTCGTTCTCACGGCTGAAATCATAGACAACGTGCATACAGAAAGGACAGACAATGTGTTACTGGGCGAAGAGTGAAGAAAGGGTAGGAATCCCTCTTTCCTTGCCACGACATTGTGCAAACTATCAAACGAACAATGTTCATAGGGACTCTTCACAGTTCTACTCTGGTTCATTCACAAGAATGGATCAATACCGTACCTCTTTGCATCTATTACAACTTCTTCCTCTCTTCTACCGTATACATCAAATGGAAGAGGAGGCAATCGACGAGTGATTAGAGCACCAGCCTCAATATCAACCACTCAAAGAAGAACGAATGAATAGAGATACCTGTGCTCTAAGACTGGCCAACCATGTTGAGAGTGAATCCATTTCCTTTCGAAGAGTGAACAACTGTAATTGTAATGTAATGACTACCGTATCCTCCTTGTCTCACCTCATCCCTCACTGTCTCATTGAGTGCCCTTGCAGCCTCAATGGCCGCCCTCTCAGCTGCCTGTCGTGTCTTGTCCAATGCCTTCTTCTGTTCATCAGTGTGAGCTGAGAGATAAGGGATGAGATTGAGAGAAGGAACACTCTCCACTCACCCACATACTGTCTACTCAGTTCACTCAGATACTCTGTAGACAGAGACATGTTCAGTTCCAATGCAGCTATTCGCTTGTTCAATTTCATGAACACAGACTCCTGAAGGGAAGATAAATGGATACGGTAGAATACGAGAATACGGTAGCTCACCTTGTGACTGCTTGTACTAGCAGGCAATCCCTCAAACATGGAAGGGTTTCTATGCATTGTTGTTTTATGAGGAGTGGTCTGGACTGGGATAACTGGAGGAGAAGGAGGGAGTTGAGGGGAGGAAGACTGCTGTTCCATAGGGGAAGGTTGTTGTTGCTGTATGGGAAGAGACTGTTGAGGGACTGAAGAAGAAGACAATCATCAATCAATTCATCCAATCACACTCACTCTCTTCATTATCTTTCTTCTCTTCCAATACAACAGCAGAAGGAGATGGAAGAGGAGATGAGGGTACTGTAGTGGTTGTTCCCTTAAGAGACAATCATTGTTTCCCTTCTCCCCCTCTAAGAGTGTACCTTTCTGTGTTCGACAGTAGGAGGAGGTGGTATTTGAGTAGGAAGAGTCGTCTGTTCATTCACATTCTTCCTTCTACGTGCTTCTGTAGCCTGTAGTCGTTGAATGAATGCGATTGACACTCGTCGAGAGCGACCACGGGAAGAACAACAAGAGACGGAGGACAATGGAGACTTCCCCTTCATCCAGCTGCAACGGGATTACTGTAAGTCACTCTTCAATTGATCATACCTTGTCTGTTTGACAAAAGGGCGGACTACTGTAGCCTTGGTTGGAAGAGAACAGGAAGAGTTGAATACTGTAGCGGACTTGGAAGGAGCACAGAAGACGAAAGGAGCACGACAGATATCCAATTGAAATCTACCATTAGGAGAGGGACAAGTATCACAGGAATCGAAGAGACGAAGGAAACGTCTGAAGGGAGGATGAAAGGGTGTGAAAGACTATCAATGAGTACCTCTTTGTGAATACATCATCCACTCCTTTCTTCTCATTCTCCTCTACCGTATTCCTTTCTACAGTCTTCTCACTTGTTACAGTAGTTGCTTCTGTTACAGTTTCAGTCGCAGTCTGCAATGCGTATGAATTACTACCGATAATGACAGCAAAATGCAGAATAATTTCAAAAATGACTGAGATCAGAATGGATTCTCGTACATTACAAGAGGTAGTTGTTACCGCCTAGTCTCCTTCAGTCAGACAATCGCATGGATTGGCTAAGCGCATGAGGAACATCATTTACCAGTAGGAGACTAACACTCATATGGACAACAAACCTTGATTGTCTCCTCTGTCTCCACATTGAGAGTATTTACTGGAAGAGAAATAGGAGGAGATACCTGAACAAGGAAAGAATAGATTCGAATGAGAATGTCTACATAATGAGTGCTCTTTCATCCTTGTAATATTCATATCGCTCCTTTCATCATAATATGTATTGCTACATGCTTTACTTTTACGACGAACGAATAAGTCTATCTCTATCTATCTACGCTACTAGATCAACTATTCCATTCAACATGGCAATACCTGTTGAGTGACTGGCAATCTCGCAGCAGCAGCCGTTGCCTCTTCCTCATACTCATCTGCTATTGAGAATCCAAGAACTCGCACCAATGAGACGGTACAGTAGTGTTCAGATCCATGATGAGAGAGAAGATCAACCTGAAGTGCAACCAGGTTATGGTAGTCCTATAAATGTCTTTCTCGCCTTCACAAATTTAGCATAGGATCTCTTCTCAGGAGGAACTGGGAGTGTATGGACAGATCGTGATTCGGCCACTTCGTATTCACCTCAACCATACATTCAATGACTACTGTAACGACAGTCATCAACCAACCGACTACAGTCCATTCTTGACTGGGAAAACGTTCTGCTGTTGAGAATCGAACACTTTTTGGACCAGAAGAGAAGAGTTCGAAGTTGGCGATTTCGAACGATCGAGGCTGTAAATGAGATAGATTGAGTGTACAATGAGTGTATGGATGTACCTGAATAGTCTCACACAGTTCAATGACCAATTCCTTATTCTGTGCCTTGTCACATGGATTTCTCATGTAGTCATCCTTCTCCTGTACTCATTCATTCATTATTCCCTCTCTTCATCCACAACCAACCTTGTCATTGAGTACAGCCTTCGTATTCTCAGCCTCTACATTGGCATAGATGATCTGAAAATGAACAATCATCTACTCATTCTTGTCTTCCTCCCCCAAAAAAAGGGACGTATTATGGAATTTCTAATCTCGTCCGAAGTATAGTCCCTCATTTCATAGACAACCGCCCGGAAGAGAATGGGGGGGGGGTGAGAAATTGCACAATGTGTTTCTACTCTCCCTTACCTTGGCTCCACACTCTCGGGATGCATAATTCCTTGTGGCAGCAACAGAAACAACAACTTGCTGAAGAGAACAACCATTCATCAACCACGTCAAAACAATGACATACCTGTACAACAGTCTCTGGAGTAGGCACGATGTGAGTCTGTGTGATAGTTGGATTGGGAATGGCCACTGTCTCTGCAGCACTTGCAGTAGCTACAGTAGGCTGCATCTGCTGCACAGGCTGTATGACCACGGGAGGAACCTGCAAGAAGGAATGTTAACTCTGGTAGACAACTGTGAGATCGTTGGAAAGTAAATGTAATGCATACCTTGACGTGTTCCTGTCGTAGTTTCTGTTTTGACCATTCATCAAAAGTAGCAATTGGAGGCTTTTCCCTTTCTCCATTCTCTATTGTCTCACTCTTCACTTCCTCCTTCACTACAGTCTCAGATGGAGGTCCTGCAAGAAAAACACACCATCCTTCTCATTCTCTAATCAAGCTTACCCTCTGAAAGAGGTGTTGCAGCGGGAGGTTGGGGTACTGTAGTCACTGGTGGACGTTCCGTTGAGGATACAACTACAGTGTCCTCTCCTCCATTCTTCATCTGTGTACCATCTCCAATTGTCGATCCAGAGAGCAGTAGAAAACTGAAGCTGAACGTATTCAACACCGTTACGTGATTCATCTGATCCCTGTCACTCGTTTCCCACCCACACATTTCATCTCTTCATCCCAATATTCACTTTTCAATAACATCGTTTTCTTTCAATATGTTTGGCTTCTGTTCAATTGGTTCCCTTTCCTCTATTCAACAACACGTCATCACAATGAGATTGTATGCACAATTAGTGGAAGGGAACGACAATGGAAACATTTCCATTATGATTGATATGTTGGCCAGTGGAGACATTCACTCATACACGAGGCTCCAATGAACAGGAATCATCTCATGAGTGTTGTTTCCCTTATCAATTGAGATAGACAACCAATCACATGCACCTTGTCTCGTGATCAATCACGCACACAATCTCATATCATCATGAAAGGACAATTGATAGTATGAGGATAGATTGCACTTGTACACTTGAAAGAGTTGTAATCGAGAGACAAATCATATTCACTTTCCCTTCCACATCATTCACTCATTCATTGCATGGCAGAGCAGGATAAATGAGCAACTCTCTCCCCTCTTAATCCTGTGTCCATTACACTTCTCCAGCCGTTCTTCATCATTCTTCCCACGTGACGAGACATGTGTCACATCATTTGATTGCATCATTACACTCAAATGATAAAAGAAATAGGGTTGATAGTAATGAAAGAGTTGAGTTTCAGTTCGCTTCAAGTGCCTACAGACCGAGTGAAGGTTTAGGGAGGGGGGGTGGAGGTAAAGTGCTTCCCTTCCCTTACCACTACTGTTTACTCGACTGTTATTTTTACTCCTTCACCACAAGAAGAGCAATCACTGTCGATAGTGTCTTTCACTACAATGACATGAGAGTACTCTTAGTCTATCTTAGACTGTCATGAAAGAACAATCAGTCAGTCTTAATTGAGTTGTGGTCAAAAAGTGGACGATATCTAACAAGAAGATCATGCGCGCACGATGCAGAAATAGATTGGACATTCACAAGAAATGAGAAGAGATTGCCTTCCTCTTTCGTGCACTCATTCTCAACATGTGTACAGTATGGGAGAACATCCAGGACTCACATTGCATACAAGGATTGAATGGGGGAGAATTGGACAGTCACAAGTGCATTCCAATCCATACACCAATTCTCATAGGAAACACATTGGATCCCCTCCAAAAAGGTCAATACCACCCCCCCCCCCTGAGGGTACAAGTGGAGGGACTCCCACAGAGAGAGAAGACATTCAATTATGAAGGAACACTTACAAAAGTAGTATACCCATACGCATTGTTGTCTATTTATCCGTTGACAGATCTTGGTTCGAATTCCTTCTGTCGTCTTCTTTTTCGCATATCACCAGGGAGGATTTGTCCCTTCAGAGAACGGCCATTGGCCGAAAGAAGAAAGAATGAGGAAGAGAATGGAAGGAAACAACTATCTGCAATGAGGAAGAATCAAGAGAAGCACACATAAGAAAAGGTGAGAAGAGATCAATAATGGATGAAGAGTAGAAGAAGTGTGATAAAGGGGATGGGATAAGAGACCAGAGGGTACAAGAGGAGAGAGACTTATATTCAAAGGGCATGACCACCAGGTACACGTGGTCATGGGAGAGTGACAATAACAAATGAGATTAGACGAGTAGTTGGGGAAGTTCGGGCAATAGAGACAACTTAAGAATATAAATTGTTCTTACAAAAGAATGGATGACCTCTGATCGAAAGGTTGCAAGGGTCAAAAGAGAGATTGCATGGAAAGATTAGCTGCATTTGGAAGTGAAATGAAGTGACAGTTGATTCTCCATTTGACACTATGAGAGAGTGCAGACGTTGATAGAAAGGGGAAAAGAGAAATAAGAGCTATAGGTGAATAGGATGAGAATGCATGACAGAGTATGAGAAGAAGAAGGAATACCAAGGAGAGGAAAACGAATAAAGGGGGCGGGAGGAACGATCCACAATGTACATTGAACGATAGGGTTCTCTTATCAAAGCAATTAGTGCATTTGTCATTCGTCTATCCTAGGCAGAGTGGTTGTCCATAGCATGAAGAGACAACCGCTCCTTGCAGGTTAAACGAATGGCAAATGTACTAATTGCTTTGATAAGAGAACCATATTGAGCAATGTTCCAAATAGGAATGAGTAGTGGTCATTCAAGTGAGACGAGTAATGGAATGGAGAAAAAGAGAAGCAAAGAGTAGATAGGAGCATCAAAATGAAGCAATACCCTCCAATAGGCGCGAACTCGTCAAGGAACTGGTCGAAGGAAAGGAGAAGGAAAGAGAGAAGAGAAGACGTGGGTGCAAAGGAAAGGATAAATGGGTATGTTTAGAGGAGATCTATGACCGAATGGCAACTCCTTCTTATGTCAAACTATTCAGTTACTTCTCAACCCGAATAGAAAGTAGTTGGGACACTTGACATGTTCGTACATTCCAGAATGAATGTATTAGTCCATTCATCGTGAGAGAATGTTGAGTGAATTCGACCACACGATGCGTATAACAAAGATAACATTTGAATGCGCGTGATTAGTTCGATTGTCAGTCAGTCACTCATCTTCTCATTTTCAGAGATAAGGATGAAGGCGCCACAGGTCACAATCTGCACACTGCAGACACTTCAGAATGGAGTCATTCACTCCCCACACACATATATGATAAGAGTTTTTGGTATCAGATTCCCCCACCATAACAATGGCTACTGTTCATTCTATCAATGATGAAGTCCCCCTTCTGTTGTCAACAACCATACAATGATTACTCTCTTAAAAGCAAACCTCTTCGGTCGTAACAGGACATCTCTGTAGTTGGGTGCACACGAAATCTTCCCTGTAATGTCTTATTCAGCCAATGATTCAAACATGACTAGTTCCTATACAATTGGTGTCTGCCACTCACCTTCTTCTCCTGGAGAGGGACATTCAGGAAGGAAATCAGTCAGCAATGACGATGCTCCCACAACACTTAAATCATCACATTCACTCTCAAATCACACTACTTTACTAGTAAAAGTCATTTTTGACGATAATGCGATGGGTGTCTTTTACAATTGTAATAGTTTATGCAAGTACTCACAGAAGTGAAATGAGGATGGTCGACAGAATGAACCTCGTACAAATCGATGAACCTGAAACAGGCGACTGATACATTTTCCATCCTTTTGGATAAAACGATGAAATCTTGTTGCCAACATTCAAAATGGAGAACCATTTATATAATCGGATAGAAGCTAAATGTCATCAAACAAGCTTTCCTTTTAACCCTATTAGAACAAGCAATAGCATTCGTTGGACAGAAATGATCCAATTGAGCAGTTAAAAGGTAAATGTCATACCTGTCATACTCTGCCCAAACTGCTCATTCGTCCCTCCTTTTCTTCTTTTCATCCGATTCTTTCCTCGTATAAACCCCTAATTTCACTGTCGATAGGGCAGAACGCGAAAAAACTAAAAGAGGAATTGGCATCAATTTACAAAAGAAGGAAGCATATTCATTCAAATAAAATTAACGTCAAAGAAGAAGGATCAAAGATAGGAGCTTGTAAAAGTGCGTGCGTAAGTTCATTTGTGACGTCAAAAGGCCTCATAATCTGTGGCACGAACTCTTTCAATTGACAGTCTCTCTTATCATCTCTTTCCCCTTTCCCCCTTGCAGTTTTATTGCTGACGTAACCTAGAATATCATCGAATATTGGCCAATAAATTCCCAATAGCTTGACGACAAAACACTGTGACCTCTAAGAAAGATGCTCTAATTCTTAACTACCTTCATTCGTCGTTAGGATAATGGAAGCATGGAGAAACACAAAAAGTAGAACAACTGCTCAATGAGGTAGATTGATCCCCATTGGAACATCTTGAATAACGTCAAGGGGATGGGATTCTATCTCCTTCCCACTCAGTTAAAGTATCCCATTACTAGGGTAAGAGATCAACAAACTATTAGATTTACAGGGTATTCGGGAATGAAAAAGTAGCAGACGATCGATAACTCATTGTGTGAAGTAGAGATGAAACCGGATTCGATTGCCCCAGTGCTAACAAATACAGCGTGTCAAAAAGGAAGTACTAACACGTGCAAAAGGCACAAAAGAACAAAGTCGAAGGGGGCACAGAGAGCGAGTCAGATGATGCCAATTCGCGTCTTGAGAATGTTCACTGACGCAAGTGTCTAACTGCGCTCATAGTCACTTTGCTATGAATTCTTGCATTCAGATACTACCGCAGATGGATTAAACTGCTTAGGTTGTAGACACAAATAAATCAGATGTAACATTCCTTTATCAATTAAATAAATTACACGCGTGCAATCAATAGTACACACCGAATGCTGCAGAATGATCACAAATACATATGGATTCGTCATTGAGTGTTCATGTTTGAATGAATGATTCCATCAATCTTCTCTCAACTTGCGACGTTCCTCACGAATGGGCTTTCCAGCCTCAGCAATGACAATGTAGATCGAGTCTCCTGTCGTGATCTCCCTCTCAGCTGCAGAACGGAAAGCATCGCGAACCTTAACATAACAAATCAATAGAGCACAATGAGTGACAGTTAGCGTTTCCAAATAGGTAAAAAAAATACATTTCTCATTCATCATATCTCCGTGGAGCTGTTGTCTATCGAAAGTAGAAACAACGGCTCCGCGGAGATTAGACGAAAGAGAAATGAACTTTTTTTACCGGTTTAGAAACCATCGTGAATGTAAACTAACGAGAGAGACAGCTCTGTCGAGTGTGAGAGGAGGTCTCTCCGCTCCTTCTGCCAGAGTCACGTGTCCCACCTTAACAGTCTCATTTCCTCATACTGACATCCACAACATGTACAGATGAAACGATATAGTTCGACATCTCTATAAAATACTGAACAAGGTGCGGTAGCATGATAAAAAAGTCTAAGATACACCTGGCAAAAGAAAAGAAGAAATTGGATTATGAGATAGATTACCTGACAATCGAAGAAGGGTATGAGCATTGGCTCGGCCGCCCCCGATGCAGTGTATGCCAATCTCTCAATGCATCCAATGGGATCGTATGAGAAGACAGCGCCTTTGCCTGCAAACACATGAGATGGTACTTCTCATACAAGTGAATGACTTACCGTGTTCATCGATTCCAGCCAGGATAGCTCCAGTGTAGTAGGGGAAGAAGCGACGATAGTACAGGTTACGGGCGAGCAACTCAGCACACAAGTCAACCTAAAACATCACCATTAATCAACGACCATATTCGACAATGGTGTTTAAAAACACTCACAGTCATATCGGAGCGATAGTCAAAGCGATACTTGTGCAGATGAGTCTGAAATGAGTGCATAATTATTTTTCCCTGCGTCAATTGATTGAGAGGAAAGGGCTGAGAAGATAGCCCTGTGAAACAAGGATAGAATAGGAAAAGAAGTGATGTGGATATAATTCATTCTAACAGTGAAGTTCCGTTCGGTAAGGAATTACTTGAGACAAAAAAGGAGGTTACCACTTATTCCGCAATTTTTGTTTGATGCAGTTCGTTTTATGTTCAATTCATTTTTGGAGCAATTATGTAACACTGTTTGTGGTGCAGTAACACTTCACGTGTTCAAAAACTGAAATGGGAAGAGGTCACTGACCGCCAGAAGTTTTCTCAGTTGTAGAACGTCTCCGTAGAAGCCAGCAGTTGTCATAACAATGTTAGGCGACCTTCAATCAATTATTTCCAATAGCACGAACGAAAAAAATCAATGCAATGAAAAACATGCTACGTGGTCCGAAATGACAAGCTAGAAAAGAAAATACTTACAGAATGTGCACTTTGTCGACATCTCTGGCCATGACATTGATATCGTGTTGAGTGAGACGAGTATCAGAAGCAATCACCACGAAATTCTCTCCCGCAAGAGCGCATGAAGAACTGAGAAAATGAGTCATATTATGATTGCGGAATCTTGTCGACTTATGAATAATTTGAATATTAGTAAAGTACATAGCCCATCCGAGAAAAGTATCGCCTTATAAAGCGCGTTAAAGCCTGTAGACCAGGCTGTAGTGCACTGAACTCACCCGCCCTCCATTGAATACGGATTCCACCTCTGACGTTCGATTAAGCGAGCACTGCGCCAGTCTGGATTTTCTTCCACATCCTTCAGCGCTGCCTAAAATACAAATTGCACAAAAGCAGCCGATATGTACAAAACAGCTCATATTGGCTCGGAAAGTGATCATTCCCAACGAAAATCAGTACATACCTTGAAGGCCTTCATCTGGCCAAGAGGGTCGTGTTTCGCGTCGTACGTAAACGCCATTCTGCAATGGATTAGTGAAGTATAAGCCCTTAAACGACAATATATGAAAGGGAGAGCAAAACTGTTCAAAATTGTCATTGTTGTGCGATCGTATCAAATTTCAGAAAATCCTGCGCTAAAATACGGATGTGTCCCTCATTCAATGGTACCGTTACTAATTATCATCACTTTTTATAGAGCTGATATTGCAGCAATTCATATAAAAAAGAGTTTGTCCGCTTAAACAGTACGCATTGTCTACGCGACTACAACAATAGGCAATAATAGCTCTTTTCGATTGTAAGGTACACATCTTCAGTCTCTGAAGTGAACGAGATCCAATTTATCTCGCTTAGAATAAGACTCACAATCAAATAGACTTATGTCAACGAGGTTGGAATATTCCATGACTATATGTAAAAACCATGAAGAAAAATTGGAAAATACTCGAATACTGTTCTTTTCAGAAATAAAATGATGCGGCATCTTTTGTGAACCTCAACATTAGTTTTTACAGAAAAGGAAGCCTTCCATTTGTTAGAATGTTACAATGCAGAGTGTGGACACTTCTAGCACCGAAGGACATCTTTTTGCGCATCCTCAAGTTTGCAAACATACGTTTACACTAAGGGAATACGACTCACAATTATCATCACCATTCCACCAATGAACACTTGCGAAGAAGATGACGTTTTAGCAATGCAAAAGTTGACAGGGATGTAATTGTTACAATTATTGGATTGGATCCCTCCTTTTCCCTTCCTTCATCCCTTCATGCGAGGCTCAACACTATCCTATTTGTCTTTTGTACACCGCGTCTCCTCAGCAGAAGTAGAGGAGGGAGGGGATGCATCTCTGAGAGAAGAGAAAGACATTCTGCCATTCAGTCCATTACATATACCATATCAGTACATATTCATCAACTTCTTATTTCCATCAATGGTAATCCTTTTGAATATTCCCCTTATCAGATACCGTCTTCATCTAACAAGTCCTGTCAATCTCCTCCTCCTCCAGACCTCCTCTCCTCCTCTTCCTCAATGTGTCCGCCCCCGTGATCCTCCCCACTTCTCAGTGCCGTTCTCGGTCTCATCCCAATCTGTTTGTCTTCTGAAGGACGTCTTATGAGTGTAACCCTCCCCCATCTATCACCGTATCTCCTTGTCTTGTCTTCTACTTCTCTCCCTTACTTACTCCCCGCCCCTCCCTGTATCCACTATCTATCGTCGCCCTTCTCGGCACGCGTGGTGGTGGTGCAGGTTTGTGTCTCTCATTATCACTCTTACCGTACCCCTTCATACCTTCTTCCATCTCATCATTCGCTCATTCAATAGTCTGTGTACCTCATTTATTTGTCCCATTGTCAAATTGTGATAGAGTCTTTCAGTTTGCCGACGGTTGCATCGTCTCTCAGCGAATCAACGCTAAGAGAGCAGTTCGTTCTTTTCTCTCTTTTTCCACTTCAGTAACCACCTTGATTCAATCGATAACAGTTTTTCCTGGACAATGTCAGCAAATTTATCTGATTGATTTGATATTTAGAAATGGCGAACTTCGAGGAAGATCCCGGGTACCAGTACCTTCGTCTCACAAGAGAACAAATAACAATGGTTCGAAGGGGGAGGGGGAATTGAGGTTTAATATCCATTACAGGACCAATCGAAGCCATTCGATTCCAAGAAGAACATTTGGGTACCTGATGAGGTCAGGTTTACTCTTTATCTTTACATGTTTACATAACACTTTTATCCGTAACAATGCATCATGTACAACTTCAGGAGGAGGGATACATAGAGGGTATCATCAAGTCCACAAAGGGAGACATGGTCACTGTCCAGTGTGGTGGTCCTGGACAGGAGGTATCGATCGATACTCGAGTACGGTAGTGACAGGGTCCCTTCATTGCAGAAGGTCCTGAAGAAGGATATTCTGCAAGAGATGAATCCTCCGAAGTTCGAGAAGACAGAGGACATGTCTAATCTGTCAATGCTCAATGATGCCTCTGTCCTTCACAATCTTCGTGCTCGATACAAGGCAATGCTCATCTATGTGAGTCTTCTTTTGTTGAGTACACAATTGTGAGAGGATTCCAACCTTTGAGAGGGGAAGATCCAACCAACCAATGCCATTCTACGTAGACAAATAGACTCAGGGATGAGGAGATGTTTACGTCACATGCAACAAAACAATCAATTAACACATGAAATCTGTTAGATAACATCTAATATAGATAACATGAAATCTATTGCTGCGTTCAAAACCACGTTTCCAACGGAAACATCCGGTTCAGAAAAAAAGCGAAACTTTCCAACGAAACGCGTAACGAAAAGAAACGACATTTTGAACGGGAAACATTCGTGGAAACGATGTTTTGAATGCAGCATATATCAGACAACATATCAATTAACAGAATGAATAATTACAGACCTATTCTGGTCTCTTCTGTGTTGTCATCAATCCATACAAGAGACTTCCAATCTACACTGACTCGGTATCACATTGACACTTTATTATTTCATTAGTGAATGCATCCAGGTGGCTCGTTTCTACATGGGCAAACGTCGTACAGAGATGCCTCCTCATCTCTTCGCTGTCTCAGATGAGGCCTACAGAAACATGCTCCAGGTCATTCCTCATCATGTAGAGAGAATGACTGAATGAGTTCAGGACCACGAGAATCAGTCCATGCTCATCACTGGAGAGTCTGGAGCAGGAAAGACCGAGAACACGAAGAAAGTCATTGCGTATTTCGCTTCTGTTGGTGCATCCCAAGCTGAAGGACCTGGAGGAGTAAAGGCTGATCCAACTGTGAAGAAGGTCACTCTTGAAGACCAAATCGTCCAGACCAATCCTGTCCTGGAGGCTTTTGGTAGGTGACAGACTCTTTCATTCCAGAAGACTCTTTATTTAGGTAATGCCAAGACCGTCCGTAACAACAATTCTTCCCGTTTCGGAAAGTTCATTCGTATTCACTTCAACAAGAAGGGAAGACTCGCTTCTTGTGATATTGAACACTGTGAGTCATTCTTCTAACCACCATAATAGATTCATTCAGATCTTCTGGAGAAGTCTCGTGTGATCAGACAGGCTCCAGGAGAGCGTTGCTACCACATCTTCTACCAGATCTTCACCGATACTGAGTTGAAGAAGGTCAGTGATTGAGTGGAAGACCCCTCTGACCTCATTCCCCCTTTAGAAACTGCAACTGGACAAGCCCATCAAGGACTATTGGTTCGTTGCCCAAGCAGAAGTGACAATTGATGGAATAAATGACACGGAAGAGTATGGATTGACTGATGAGGCCTTCGATATCCTCAAGTTCTCTCCTGATGAGAAGAAAAACTGTTATCAACTTGTTTCTGCACTCATGCACATGGGAAATATGAAGTTCAAGCAACGTCCACGTGAAGAACAAGCAGAAACAGACGGAACTGATGGTAGGAGAAGGGGAAGGAAATGAGAGAATGAGAGAATGACAGAGGCTGAGAAGGCAGCTGCCATGTATGGAGTAGACACTGAAGAGTTCCTCAAGGCTCTTCTTCGTCCTCGTGTAAAGGTTGGAGCTGAATGGGTGAACAAGGGACAGACTCAGGACCAGGTACATCATCCTCACTCAGTCATTAGCTGAATGTCATTCCTTTTCAGGTCCATTGGGCTGTTGGTGCCATGGCAAAGGGTCTGTACGCTCGAATGTTCCATTGGTTGGTCAAGAAGTGTAATGAGACACTTGACCAGAAGGGACTCGATCGTGATTACTTCATTGGAGTTCTGGATATCGCAGGATTCGAGATCTTCGACTTCAACTCTTTCGAACAACTGTGGATTAACTTTGTCAACGAGCGTCTGCAGCAGTTCTTCAACCATCACATGTTCGTCCTGGAACAGGAGGTACCGTACCCTTGATCTTCCACTTGAGAGACAGTCTTCTCCTTGCAGGAGTACAAACGTGAGGGTATTGCATGGACATTCATTGACTTCGGTCTCGATCTGCAGGCTTGCATTGAGCTCATTGAGAAGGTTACTATTAGCAATCACCCCTCTAAATAGCAATCAACATGATATTCTTCAGCCAATGGGTATCCTGGCCATGCTCGATGAGGAGTGTATCGTCCCCAAGGCCACTGACATGACTCTTGCTGCTAAGTTGGCAGAACAACATCTGGGCAAACATCCAAACTTCGTGAAGCCACCTCCTCCAAAGGGAAAACAGGCCGAGGCTCACTTCGCTATGAAGCATTATGCTGGTCTCGTCCGTTACAATGTGACGAATTGGCTGGAGAAGAACAAGGATCCCCTCAATGACACTGTTGTCACTGTTATGAAGGCAACAAAGAACAATGATCTTCTGGTGGAAGTGTGGCAGGACTACACAACACAGGAAGAACAAGCTGCTGCAGAGAAGAAGTGTATGTCACATTCACTCATTCAATTGTAATCAATCGATTCCAGCTGGTGGAGCAACGAAGAAGAAGGGAAAGTCTGGTTCCTTCATGACAGTCTCAATGTTGTACAGAGAATCACTGAACAAGTTGATGACAATGTTGCATTCTACTCATCCTCATTTCATTCGTTGTATCATCCCTAATGAGAAGAAAACTTCTGGACTCATCGATGCTTCACTTTGTCTCAATCAACTCACTTGCAATGGAGTTCTTGAGGGTATTCGTATCTGCAGAAAGGGATTCCCCAACAGGTGACAGCTCCTGCAAGGCTCCTTCTGAATGTACATTCAGAATGCTTCATCCTGATTTCGTCCAGAGATATGCTCTTCTGGCTGCTGATGAGGCATGTGTCCACTCTATTGATTGAAGGTCATTCAATGCATTCAGGCAGCAAAGGAAGGAAAGAAGGACCCCAAGAAGGCATGCGATATGATGTTGGGTCGTCTTGTGAAGGAGAAAGTCCTCACCGATGAGAACTTTCGAGTCGGTCTCACAAAGGTCTTCTTCAAGGTATGACAATTGTAATACAATGGGAGTAGTAGGATATGATTACAGGCCGGAGTGGTGGCCCATCTGGAAGATGTGAGAGACCAGAAGTTGGCCAAGTTGATGACTGGACTACAAGCACAGATCAGATGGTACTACCAAGGAGTGAGTAGAGAAGGAGAAGGAATGAGGATGAATGAGGATCATTGAAGGTGGAGAAGAAGAGGAATGAGAAGAAGAAGAATGCATTCATTGTCATCCAGAGAAACATTCGTCAGTGGGGATTCCTAAGAGGATGGGCATGGTTCAGACTCTACGGAAAGGTTGACAACTACTCTCTTCAGAGGGTGGAAGACTCATTCATTTAGATCGGACCTCTGATTTCGGAAGGAAAGATCGAGGATAAGATGAATGATCTGAACACTCAATTGACTTCATGGAAGGATCAACTCATCCAGGAGGCTGAGACACGTCGACAACTCAAGGAAGGAGCAGAAAGAATGACGAAAGAGATTTCTGATCTCGGAGTACGATCAATTGCAGTTTGAATTGGCTAAATGTCCTCATTGCAGAGTCAATTGGAGAAACAAACAGGATCAAACAAGGATATCGAGGAGAGAATCAACCAATTGGAATCATCGAAGGTTGCATTGGAAGGAAGATTGTCTGAGGCCAATCAGAGATTGGAATTCGAGGAACAGACAGCACAGGATATTCTTTCTGGAAAGAAGGTCAGTTGATGTATTCAATGTCTATTTCATCATTCATTTCTTTCAGCGTGTCGAGGCAGAGTGCACTGAGATCAAGAGAAGTGCACAAGAATTGGATCTTTCCCTCAAGAAGGCTGAGGCCGAGAAGGCTGCCAAGGACAACCAGATCAGATCTCTCCAGGATGAAATGAAGGCTCAGGATGAGAACATCACCAAGCTGGCCAAGGAGAGGAAGGCTCAGGAAGAGGCGAACAAGAAGCTCCAAGATGATCTCCACGCAGTTGAAGAGGCCAATCTGGCCAATCAGAAGCTGCGACAACGTCTTCAGGGAACATTTGAGGATGTTGAGGAGAATCTGGACAGAGAAAAGAGAAGTCGAGCTGATGCAGACAAGGTGGGAAGACTAATTGGGAATATTGACTGAGGATTGAGATGTTAAGGCACGCAGAAAGGCCGAGGGAGAACTGAAGATTGCACAGGAGACAATGGATGAACTACAGAAAGCGAAGGCAGACATTGAGAACTCTCTTAGAAGGTCAGTCTGTTCAGTTATCAGAAGATGAAACCATCCATTGACAGGAAGGAGCATGATATGCAGAATCAATCGATGAAATTGGAAGATGAAACGAACGGAGTATCAAAACTTCAGAGGGCAATCAAGGAGGATGAAGCGAGAATGGCTGTTAGTCAATGACCATTGAACTATTGTTATCTCTTCCCATTCAGGATCTTCTTTCCCAATTGGCTGAGGAGAAGGAGGCACGTGGAAGATCAGAACGATCTCGTGCTGAACTACAGACTGAATATGATGAGACTGCAGATCAGATGGAAGAACAACAAAGAGCAATTGCCACTCAGGTACACAAGAGGATATTCAATGACAATGTGAATGTGTTCAGATCGAGTTCTCAAAGAAGAAGGACAGCGAATTGAACAAACTTCGACGTGATCTGGATGAATCTGGAATCAAATTTGCTGAGGCTTTGGCTGCATTGAAGAAGAAAGGACAGGATGGAGCAATGGAAATAAACGACCAAATCGAACAGGTACAAGGGTAGAAAGGGAATGGAGAAAGAACTCTCGTTTTAGGTCTCGAAGGCCAAGGCTCGTCTTGAGAAGGAGAAAGGACAACTGCAGAGGGCATTTGAGGAGACCAGTCAGGCATTGGATCTGGAGAGTAAATCACGATCTGAGATGGAAAGAATTGCCAAGAACAACGAGGTTTGTCCTGGTTGAGAGAATGAATTGAATGGATTGTTGAGGTTCGCCTTCTGGAATTGAGACTTCGTGCTGATGAACAATCACGACAATTGACTGATTTCATCTCATCCAAGGGAAGACTCCACAATGAGAACTCCGAACTGGGAAGACAGGTCTCGTCTCACGTATCATTGATCTCAAAGGATTCATTGTAGGTTTCCGACCTCGAACACCAGATTCTCCAGCTCAACAAGGCCAAGATCATGCTGACCAACCAACTGGAGGAGGTATTCTGAGTGTTTTCTCATTCAGTCAACATCTGTTCCTTCAGTCGAAGAGATTCGCTGACGACGAGGCCCGTGAGCGACAGAATCTGTCGAATCTCTCTCGTAATCTCCAGAGAGATGTTGACCATATGAAGGAGACTGTGGAAGATGAGATTGCTGCAAAGGTAACAGGACTCAGAGACTATCATCAATCTATTGAAATGTCTGCAGGGAGAGGCCACTCGTCAATTGTCTCGTGCAGCAAATGAACTGGAGATCTGGAAGAGCAAGTTCGAGTCAGAAGGACTCATTGGTGCAGATGAATTCGATGAAGTGAGAAGAAGGTGAGGAAGAGAAGAGGAAGAACATGATACAATCTCTTCCCTTTCAGACAGAATGCGAAGGTTCTTGAACTGAAGGATGCATTGGATGCAGCGAATGCAAAGATTGTACAATTGGAGAATGCAAAGACAAGACTGACTGCAGAGGCTGATGCTAATCGGTGAGGAGGAATCAAGGAATCAATGAGGACTGTCCATTCAGAACTGAGGCTGAACATCATGCAACAGCTGCATCTACACTGGAGAAGAAACAGAAGGCATTCGATAAGGTCATCGATGAATGGAAGAAGAAGGTATGAATATCCATTCCATTCTTTATCTTCTCTCATCACTAATAATGCTCACTATTCTCTCTCAATTAGTGCGGTGTCAAGACGCGAAATCGTGATCCATTGGAACCGGTATGAATGTTCCCACAATTGGCAAGGATTTGTTCCTTCCTGGCTGTCTTCTTGGCATTAGGGTTTCTGAAACGGTAGTAGAGAGAATTCGTCTATGGTCTAAATCTAGATGAGCGGTTGTAAATCGCAGGAGTGAGACAACCGCTCTTAGAGGATCAGACGACAGACGAAGAAAGAGTCTACTACCGTTTAAGAGACCCTACTGGGCATGGCTTCAGTTCCCTCAAATACCCGATAGTTCCTTTTTGTTCACGTGTGCAAGGGGTGGTTATTTCTCCGACTGATCACCACCTGATTGAATGAGGGCGAGATAGCCACCCTTCAGGAGAAGGAGAGACTGGAATGAGGAGTTCCTTTCAGGTGGATGACTTGTATGCAGAACTGGACAATGCACAGAGGGAATCACGTGCATTGGCTGCTGATGCACACAAACTGAGAGGACAACATGATGCATTGGCAGATCAGAGTGAAGGATTGAAGAGGGAGAATAAGGTAGAGGAGAAGGAATGAGGAGGAAGAAGAAAGGAGAGTTACAGGCATTGGTTGATGAACTGAGAGACTTCACTGAATCACTTGGAGAAGGAGGAAGACAGACACATGCACTACAGAAACATCTTCGTCGTTTGGAAGTAGACAAGGATGAACTACAAAGGGCATTGGATGAGGCTGAAGCTGCATTGGAAGCAGAAGAGAGCAAGGCACAAAGGGCAACGATTGAGATTGCACAGATTAGACAGGAGATTGAGAAGAGAATCTCAGAAAAGGAAGAAGAGTTTGACAATGCACGAAAGACACATCAGAATCACATTGAGAGTATCCAGGTATCATCTCTTCTCATTGGATGAACTCATTTGTTCATTCAGGTGACACTTGATCAGGAGACAAAGATGAAGACTGATCTCCTTCGTATCAAGAAGAAGTTGGAATCAGATGTTGGGGTGAGTCCTCTTTTGTCGGGCGAAAGACAATTGCGCCGCAATGATGAAGTGGACAGATGCGCCATCATTGTTGTCATTATCACAGCGCATCTGTCCATTTCACCATTGTGGCGCAAATGTCATGGCGCTCTTGTCTATCACCTCTTTTGTCATTTTGTCGTATTCATTCCTGGAAGAGTCGTTCATGTGTAATTGTCGTTCTCTCAAACAGAGAATGGATGAGTGGGGGAGTGTGTGTACTGTGTGTATCCTGGATAGAAGAGAGGATGGCATCCCTGTTTGTTTGAGCCTCAGAACACATCCAACGAGTTAAAGGGGGTCAATTAGAGTATCGATTGAACGGATTGGGGTTATTGATTGATTTGCAGGAACTCGAGATCGCCCTTGACCATGCCAATCAGGCCAATGAAGATGCACAGAAGAACATCAAGAGATACACAGAACAGATCCGTGATCTTCAGGTACTCGTTCACTTTGTACTTTTGAGGGATTAAAGATGAGGATGGAGGACTGAGTTGTTTGTTGATTTGCGCATTTGCAGTTTTTGGAAGTAGTGGAATGAGCATAGATTCCTTCTTCAGGCAAACATTGATGAGGAACAACGTCGTCGTGAGGAGTTCAGAGAGTTGTATGCAGCAACAGAGAGGAAGTTGGCAGCAGCAAAGACTGAACAGGAAGATCTGATCACTAAACTCGACTCGGTACATTCACTCTCATTACTCTTCTGAAATGTTCTTCTTCAGTTGGAACGTGCCCGTCGTCAGATGGAATCGAATGCCCATGAACAACAAGAACACAACAATGAACTCAACTCACAGAATGTTGC
This sequence comes from Diplogasteroides magnus, assembly GCA_014805445.1. Lineage (NCBI taxonomy): Eukaryota > Metazoa > Nematoda > Chromadorea > Rhabditida > Diplogasteroididae > Diplogasteroides > Diplogasteroides magnus. The sequence goes on along the minus strand of JACMIF010000184.1, from coordinate 29,255 downwards.
TGTTTCTGCGGCAAAGAGTCAATTGGATAGTGAAGTCAACCTTCTCAGAGTCAGAATATCCTTCCTTCCATTCAATCATTCTCATCATTCAGACCGACCTCGTGGAGACTCAAGCTGAGATCTCTGCATCAGATGAACGTGGCCGTCGTGCCATCGTTGAGGCTGCCAAGTTGGCTGATGAGCTCAGGTTACAGTATCCACAAAAATTCGCTATAGGACTCATTCCAGGCACGAACAGGAGCGTGCTCAGCAGCTTGAGCGTTTCAAGAAGCAACTGGAGAGTCAGGTGAAGGAACTGCAGGACAGAGCAGACACTGCAGAAGCTGCTGTAGTGAAGGGAGGACAGAAGGCTGTACTGAAGGCTGAGAACAAACTGAAGACACTCCAGGTGGGAATACTCTTGGTATTAATAGGCTAACTGATCACGTTGAAGGTTGATTATGAGAATGAATCGAGGAGGGCCCAGGAGACAGGAAAGGCCCTTTCACGTGCAGACAGAAGAGTAAGGGAATTGGACTTCCAGGTAAGAAGAAAAGGAAGAAGAAAGGAGGAGGAGAATGTTGTAGATCAATGAAGATAAGAAGAATTACGACAAACTACAAGAACTCGTCGAGAAACTGCATACCAAACTGAAGCACCAGAAGAAGGCACTTGAGGAGGCTGTAAGGGACTGATTAGATACCGTATGACAGGAGATCGTTGCAGGAGGAGCAGGCGACACAGAACCTCAACAAGTACAAAATGATTCAGACGGCACTAGAGAGTGCAGAAGAGGTTGGAGGAGAGTATGTGTTCCCTTTTGATAAGATCATTTCAGAGAGCAGATGCAGCAGAGACATCCCTTGTACGAATCAGATCGAAGGTTCGTTCATCAGGAGACAAATAGACCTATTCACTTCTTACATAACTCATCCACTCTGGGTAATTGACTCTTTATCGTCCCCCTTTTCCCTTCTACGATCGTTTTGCTTCGTAGATTGTTCACAATGTACACAGCCACAGTATCCTAGTCTAGTGCACCCTTTGCCGACCATGTTCACTCTGAGATTACGAGAGATACTAAAATGCACCACCACCACCACACCACCACACAGTGTCTATCGTATGATGAGATTGTACAGTCGGCGACTTATGTTACATTACAAGTAAATAGCAGTAGTCTGTAGGTATTGTCCCTTTCTGTGTGAGACTCGTTGACTTGTGCCCCCTCTTTTGGCTGCGAGTCTTTGATGTTCTTGCATTCTTCTCGTGTTTCCATTTCACTTGGTATCTCTTATGAATAGTTTGATTATTATGTCCTTTCATGACTTCATTTATGCCCTTTCTCTATGTTTTCTTCACTGAATCGCACGTCCGGTTCAGCCCTTTCCCTCACGCTTTTCCGTCGTTTCGATAAGGTGAAATGAAGTCCGTTTCTATGTTGAGTAGAGAGACAAAGGAAGGGAAGACAGAGATATCAAATGGATTACAGGGAGGGACAGAGTCATTGGGGGTCGATTCGATTGGATAGACTCATTTAAGCAGGAGGGCCAAATGGGAAGGAGAGAGTTCTTCTCTCTTCTCTTCCTTCTCTACGACTCCGCCTTTCTCTTCCTTCAGAAGGTCTCAACTGCAAGTGACACCACAGTCACTCAGTCCAGACAGGTCCTACTCTTCTTCTCAACATCTTCTCCTTCTCTTTCATCCTGGCCCCATCATCATACCCCTTCATCTCTCCTTTTAGAGGTATCCCCCACTTGTTTCCATAGAAGGACGTCAAAATGTCCTCGATCACCATGGACCCATTGTCTTTCCTTCTAAGAGGGCGTTCAGTAGTCTTTGACCTTTCCATTCAGGTGTGATGATAGTCTCTTACATGGCTCGACTTCTTCTTCTTCTACCCGAACTTTCCGCAAATGAAGTGAGTGAAATTGTATCACATTATTTGTCACTTGGTGATGTTTTGAGGCGAATCGACTACACGAAATGGTTGAAATGCAAGAGAAGGAAGGAGATGAGGAAAGAGTTCATCTAATGAGAGATCCACTCAGAATACATGACAGCATTGAACAGGCAGGGACTCTCAATGACATTCGGGGCATCACAAATGACTGTGGGAATGAGAACTTGAGATGATCTTTGTGGAATGAAGGGAATAGCACGCAATACGACGAATAGACACTGTGGTTGAAAGTTTGCCTACTTAATGGATTATGTTTCAAGGATACTATGTATTTGGAGATATACTCTCTGTGAAACATAACCCATAAATTAGTCTATCTGCCAACCATAATAGACACGCTATTTGATCATTTGGTGCAGATGGCACAACTACATGGAGGAAATGAAGGTGGACACACACAGAGGAATATTCGACCGAAGAAACAGAGGAAGAAGAAACCACAACAACAAGGTTAGAGGAGACAGGAAGAACATTACAGTTACAGTCTATTGTAGATGCACAACCATGTATTCCCATCAATGAAGAACTGAGGAAACAGTTACTACAGGTATTTGATTCTTGTTCACTTGACCTTCTGAATAGTCATTAGTTCCCACAAGAATTGTACCAGCTCAAAATGTTCATGTGGGAACTCCAGAGGCTTTTGTCTCCATGCATGTGTTGTCTACTGTGTCCTCACCCCATCCATCATGGACTTGTGGAAGAAGAAGAACGAATTGTAATCCAACCCTCTTCTGGGTAGACATCCAGAAGAGGAAGAAGAACCCAACATCAACTCATCATTACATTCACTCATTACATGACACGGAAGGCATAGAACCGGAGAATATGACTTGAGAGCCCGGTCTGGAATCCCCTGCTAGGATCTGCCCAGAATCAGCAGATTCCCTCCTCAGCGCATGCGCTTTATAGGAGTAGAACTTTACCTTTTTACCTTTACATTCATTCAGAAACGGAAGAGGAACTTGTGTTTGTACTTTAAATATAGTTCACATCCCATTCCTCGTCCATATTCTCTCTTTTCAATTGAGTTGGACTCTTTGTCGAGGTGCTTTTCCTCGTTGTGTAAATTGGATGAGAAGATCTTGTTCCAAAACAAGGACAAGTCTGATCATTCTCTCACATGGAGAAACAGGAAAGAGGCCATTCCCTTCACTAGAATAGAAGGGACAAAACAAAAGGACATCGTGGGTCGAGGTTGTCCGAAGAATGACGAAGAGTTCTTTGATCGAGACTCCTTTGAGTACTTGTCCATCATGATGAGCCCTTTTGAGTCCTGAATCCATTCTGGATACTTTTCGTTCTGGATGGAAAGACTCTGGAGAGATGGTGACGAGAAGAGAAGGAAGCAGACAATTTGGCCCTTCTCTGCTACCTTCGAGTACATAACAAGAGAAAGAGATATACTAGAATGAGATGGAATGAAGTCTTTCGTTGTAGAAGGAGAAGGAACTCTGCAGGGGATTACAACTAATGAGGAGACTCTTTGTGCAACATATGCAGAATATGACGAAGGAAATGGATGAAAGGACATCGACAAAAGGGACCAAAATGGGCGACCTTTTCTTGTTCCCCCTCAACCATTCTGTATCCTGAGGGTTTAATATGTCGTTATCGACTTCCTTCTTCTGAATCCCTGTCAGTTGAGTGAAGACTCTCAGTCCTCTCTAGAGGGTCCTTCAGTCAATCAACGAAACGTTGAAGAAGGAGGATAACGATTGAGATTACAGCACAAACATGTGGACGAGGTGTTCGAGAGAGATCTTTTATCCTCCATACTTTCATTCACCTCCACATGTTCCACGTGCAAGGAGCAATCTCCTCAGCCCTTCTGAATTCGTCCAAATAATTGGGTGCCTCGTAGGGTTGCATAAGGGAAGGAAGGAATAAGAGAAGAGAAGGGACCATGCATGAACGAACGAGATTACAAAAAGCATGGAAACATTGAAGAGAACAAATGATTCAGGATATCTTCTCGGAGGAAAACTACGACAAGAACAATTTGCCATCGGCCAATTCAACTGAGGTTTGAATGAGAATGAAGAGAAGAAGAAGGAATCATTCAGGTGATAGTAGAATTGACAGTTCAGTCCATAACTGAAATATCTGAATTCTCATCTTCATTCAAGGTATTCTGTCCCTTTTCTTTACTCGAAGTACAAGTTCATATTCTCTATTCCTTCTTCTTATAAATATTGTTGAGGCGGACGTTTGGTTCTCTCAAATCTGGAGGGATCCACGTCTCGATTTCACAGATAGGAACTTTTGTCTCAAGGTACCCAATTGGTAATGACGCAATGGAAATGACGAGAAGCTATTTGCAGAACATTTCCCTGGCCACTCACAAACTTCCTCAGTTGTGGTCTCCCAATGTGTGTTTTGTGAACACTAAGAAGGTAAAGACACTTCCTTTCACTGTATTCCATCCATTACTATCCCTGTCATCTCCGTTCCGCTTTCGGACGTAAAAGCTGGTCGTTGAAATGGGAAGAGAAGGGGGAAATAGCTGTGATGATGGGAGTGGATACTAATGGAGGACTAGGCCTCGATTAGCCTCTCCATGATACGATACTTGAAATGAAAAGGGAAATATGTCCATTCCAGGTCGAAATACATACTTCTCCTTCACAAAACATTTTACTTCTTGTGTTCCCAAATGGAACAATTTGGCTAAACTTCAGGTTTCAATTTGTGATTGAGTGAGTATTGAGAAGAATTGTCCTTGAAGAGTTTCACTAACGGGTCCATGTAAACTCGATCTTACATTCTTTCCAATGGACAGACAGTCATGTAATCTCATATTCGAGGTATTCAACTCTCCTCAATTCATCTAAACACTCCTTCCAGAGTTACTCATACAACACAGCAGAAGTTCGTATTGTGTGGAGAGATTGGGAGGCCGTGTCCATTCCTGATCCTGACTCTAAGAATCTTCCTGACTTTGAACTCACTTCATTTGAACACAAGAACACAACACTTCTTTACACTGCTGGACTATGGGATCAACTAGAAGTTGTCTTTGTATTCAGAAGACTCTATGGATACTATGTCCTCCAAGTGAGAAGACTATCTCCATTCATTCCTTACTTGTCTCCTCAGGCCTATATGCCCACTTATCTATCTGTCTTCATCTCCTGGATTGCCTTCTGGATCGACACTAAAGTGAGAGTCATTCCTGTTATCCTCTGACTTTTCCTTTGTTTTCCTGTTGTGGTCGATGTTAGTTCCTCTTTGGTATTCGAATGAATGGACAACCGAAGATGAAAAGAAGTCAATGGTAAAAGGGATGAAACTGCAGGCTCTTCCTGCTCGAATAACACTTGGAGTCTCTTCTCTTATGGCCCTCACCTTCCAATTTGGTAATATTGTCAAGAATCTACCAAGAGTTTCTTATGTCAAGGTATTTGACTGAAGGAGAGTGATGCCTAACCACAATTTCATTTCAGGCATTGGATATTTGGATGTTTGGATGCGTGGGATTCATATTTTTATCGCTGGTCGAGGTTTGTAGTGAGAATTTCAAAAATAAACATGGGCATACCGTCATTATTTATTCGCCTGAAGGTGGCTACGATTTGAGGCGAGAAAGTATACCGCCCACGAGAAGAGAATGAATATTTCATAGCTACATTCATTTCAGCTCGCGATCGTCGGATTTGCAGATAAATTGGAATCAAAAAGAAAAAGGGCGAGGAACAAGGAACAGGTGGAGAATACTTGTTGACTGAAATGAAGGCCATTTTATAGCCAAATCCGATAATGATGATGAGATCAGAGAGTGAACAACAATGGTTGGCCAGAGGAGGTTTGAGTAGGAAAAGAGAAGGAATGAGGAATGAATGATTGAGGAGGACCAGGATATTGTGGAAGTGAACATCCTCCATCACTTACTAATACTGTCAATGGACATCATGGTACAATGAAAGGGGTGTTCTCATCAAGTATTCTTTCAGAAAGATCAGAACTTCTCCAATCTGCAACTCCTCCTTCATTGGCAAGTAATGGACATCAACGATCCTCAAATAGAGCCAGTCAGTACTTTTTCCTTCTCAAATCGTCAAATGGTCATTGTAGGCAAACGAACAATGGATCGATCAGGATCGAATATTCGTAGAGAGAGGATTCATGTAGTAGAACAGCATCCATTGTTTGTTAATGGAGAAAGGATAGATGAGGTCATCCATTCCCATTCCTCTTCATGATGCCACATGTTCAGATCTCAGCCAAACTTTTCCCTCTTCTCTTTACGGCCTTCAATATCTTCTATTGGTGTTATTACATCGGTCGTTCAGGGGGATTCTTCGATTCTCTTATTGGATCAGATCCTTGATTTGTATTCACGCATATCTTATTTGCGCCCCAATTGAACTGTTGCTCGGAATCTCATTTTATATACGTAGACTGCGTGAAACATATTTATGCTAAATCACGCCTTTTGGTCAGAGATACGACGAAATAGCAAACAAAATGAGAGAGAAACTGTCCGTCAAAAACGTAACCTGTGTACTAGGTATAACAGTTCGGTTGGGATGCCTAAAAAGTATCTATTCTTTCTTTTCTACAGGTACTTCGTCATTCAAAGTGCTACTATTTCCGGGTTTCCTTCATGTAAAAAGTTGTCAATGATTCGACCTTGATCTTTCTATAAAATAAATATTTTCCTCTAAGAGTTCAGTAGACTAAACGTAATCCTTCGTTATGGGATCATCTTCCCGTGAGATCCTTTGACATGGAGGAGAAAAAGTTGTCCTGCGTACTTCTCATACCTCTCTTCTTCTCGTTTACACAACACTTATCACATTCTCTCATTTGACGTCCTTTGTCTGTTTAGATCACCGACCTCTCAACAGCGTCATCAGAGGAGTTCCCTCATAGAAAGAAGACAGGAACGCTCTTGTCTTCCCAAACAATTTTCTTCTCAAATCACCTGAAAAAAGCAAATATTTTCTATGTTTCCCTTCATCTTCTCCTTGACAATTCATTCAATTGACCATTCGAACTCCAGACAGTCTCAACTGCAAATTATATCAAATTGCCCTCTGAAGTGCAATTTGACGTTGTCTTCATACGTGAATCCTTCCAGAGAACAAGGATTGAGACAACAGAATACGATGACAATAATGAATAGAACGTATGCACTGGACAATGTTGCATATGGATAGACACGAATTGTGAGATACTCCATCATGACACAAGGGCTGTGAGTAATAGAAGAAATAGACATGACAGCTGTGTCCATTGCCTCCTTAACTACTTGTGCACTTGATACCCCGAATGGTTACATCTTCTCCTTCCGCCTTCACATTGACATATGAGAGAAGATCTTCTCAGGTGATAGAAACATCTCTAAGTTCACTCCTCTTATCTTCCCACTCTTGTCCCTTCATCCCCTTCCCTTCAGTCATTCTCTCAGTTCATCGGTCAAAGTCTCAGCTTCCCCCCCCCTCCCATTTCCCTCCTTATTCATCCCGTCTTCGCTTTCCTTGTACATCAGACGAACAACAAAACAACTTTGTTAAAGGATAATAGTCTTCGAATTCCATCGTAATATGATGATTGTTGTTGAGTGTATTATCCAATGTCTGAATGCTTAAACCTCATGTTCTGTCACAATCAGCCGCCTCTTCTCTTTGCAAAGTCATGACCATAATAGAAAAAGTCTTTTCTTGTCATCCCAACATGTCTCCCACTCCTCGATTTATGACATCTATGTGAATAGAAATGATGAGCATCCCACATAGCAACTGTTCCTGTTTCACGAATCATCGAGACTAAAGAACGATCATTATTGTTTTCCTCTCAAGTTCAACTCAATGGTTATCATTCGTCTCTCCAGTCAATTCCTCCCTCGAGACTTCACATTTCGCACACATCACATCCAGGAACTTTCATTATCCTCTGTTTTTGTCTTCTGTCCTTCTCCTTTATTTTTATTCCTTCTCCATTTCCCTCTTATGAGGCCTCTAGATGAGATGCTGTTGCAAATGCATGGAATAGCCACTCCTGAGGATGTTCCTTGCTCACTTCTCAATGTCGTAGGAATCTCAGAGTGTTCTCATGTGCCTCTTTCCAATTTGTTTGTCTCATTCAAGTAAGGACAGGGGCTATTCCCTTCCATTACTCTCACCCACTCACCCATGCACCACATGTTGTCTGCACAAACTCTACACTTAGCATGATTTAACTCGTGCCTCCACGATGTTACCGTATCCGACCTCACACCTCATGTCCTCATTAAAGCTTGTGAACACTTACACACTGGCCCCATTTGTGTAAACACCATAACTCATTCCATTTCATGGTCCTCCCTTCCCCTCCTCGAATCGTTTGTCCTTCTCTTCTTCATAATCGTTCCCCCACGTGCTTCTCTCTTCCATTCGTAATTCAATTTGTTCTCCTGAATAGTCCTGATCGTCCTCTGCATCCTTTTCTTCTGCAAAGAAGTCATCCTCAGTCCTCCAATCCCATCATCCCTTCCCATTTCGACACGGTTCCTTCTTGTGTGTACTCCAATTCCCTCTGAATTCGAACGTTTCCACTAAATTGAGCGTAAGAGAGAGGAAGAAGAGGGAAAGGGAGTCCTTGACTGGTTGGTTCCTCTTATCTCTAATCGAATCACCCAATGAAGTCATTGTCCTTTGCAAGGGCCTCTGCTTGCACTCTGTAGTTGTCTTCCATCTCACTTATTGTAGACCTTCTGTCTGCTCAAAGATGAATGAGATGAATGTGACTACTGTAGAGTGGACTCCTGTGTCCCATTGTGTCATCATTGTCATCTCCTTTCATTGTAACTCTTATTCTGCACGTTCATCCACTTCATCCACTGCATTTCTCATCAAAAAGGACCCATTTGCACGAACATCCAAGAGGAGTTATTCCAGTATGTTTGATTGTCTAATCATTCATTTTGATGTCACAAATGAACAAATGATGACTGATCATCCAGAATCCTCTATATAATTCCTCCTACCAGTCCTTTCCTTCTCTTCTCTTGTCTATGGATAAGTCTCCCTAAGTGGATACTCTCCTTCTGACGTCCTTCCACTTCCCATTACTCCACACTAAGAGTTCAACAATAACGACGACTTTTGACCTTCTCTATTCAGTGGGAGGCCATATTGGATACAAACGTTGCATAAATAACCTAATCAAATGCGATTGACGCCCTTTTGATAATTGTGCTGTTTTCATCATTTCGACCTTCGGACTCTGTCTGTCAACAATTGTCACCAACTCTACTTCATCTAGCTACAATCCAATCACTTCCGTTGCTATAAAAGGAAATTCTCCCATGGTCTGATCCCATTTCTCATTGCCTATGTATGAAGGAATGGGAATTGTCTCACCACGTGCTCGTTTTAGTCTCGTTGATCAGACAGTCATGATTGTGACCCATTGTACTACCCCATTGACACCTTCCAAATAGGTTCCTGAGGGTAGACCACAGTCTTCCGGTGTGTCCCTTCGCCCCGCCCCTTTCTTGTTCCTCCTCCCCTTCTAGAGATCCCTCAGTACATTCACACGATTCATTCTGAGTGTTGTGGTCCTTGCATTCTCATTCTTCGTTCCTTCAGAATGGGAAACGACAGTAGTAAGACTTCTCCTCCGTGTACTCGTCCTTCTATGGCAGATAGGAAGATCAGCAAGGGAGAGAAACCACGAAGAAAGGGTCAGTTACTCAATCAAAGACTCCACTCTATAAGCATACGATACTCTAGTTTCCGACAACATAGATGGAGTATGATTTTACGTTGTTATTGTGCTCCTAGCATAGAAAAAAATGAGGCATTCAGCACAGCGGTGATCTAACCATTTTTCCTTCGAGTCTAGACTGAGTTCTTTGGTAGACCCCCAAGGGTGCTTGAATTGTTTGCCAAGTGGGCGTCAAATGTATTGAAATATTCGTTGAAATGTGATCACTTTGACTGTTTGAACTCCCGTTCGAGTCCTTTGACGGATGTTTTGTTAGAATAGCTGCAATAAGGGTATCATGGCGGGTATTCGTCATCCCTCGTTGCATTCCTTCAATGCATCTCGCACGTTCTTTGTGTTTCCTTCTTCCCAATGAAAAACGGGAGGAAATCTACTCTCTTAGTCTTTTGCAGTCTTCAATTCTTGAACTGCACGCTGCTACAATCTATTCCTTCTTCTTCCTCTTCTGTTCTATTTAACGCCCTTTCAATTAAAGACTCCCACTCTCCGAATATACGATGGAGGTCACCGAAATCTGAGCTGCAATCGGAGCATAGACATTGCAAATTGAGTGAAAGACTGTGAAATAGGAACTGAATGGCTAAGAATACACATCCGTTCGCTATAAGGAGTGCTAATGGGGAAAGGGAGGACATTGTTACGTGGGCATAGAGGGTCCTCATATTGAAGTTCAGTCAACAATGAACATTGTCTCTACGTGCAACACGAGAGTTTTATTCGAATGGCACGACGAAAACAGAACGAAATGCCACCTTAATTGAATTCCCGACTGTATACGCAAGCATTACAATGAACGGACACTGTAAATAACGATCTCCTTCCTTGTTTAGTGACAAGTTGCCAGTGGGGAATTGCTTCTGTTAGTGTGATCATAGATTGAAACATAATGAAATGTGTCTCTTTATGTGATGTGATAGGGTGAGAATTGCGTGCGCCAGTCCATTCTGAATGGGTAATGTATTCACGAATGGAGTATACTTACATTGAGAGGATATAGAAGGGAAGACATTAACAAGTCTGCAGACAACCGAGACTTATACACTCTCAGTGGATGAAGAATAGGCTTCGATTTCGGAAAATATGAGAATCATTTGTCGTCTCTACTCTTCGGGTACCGGTTATCTTTCACTATTATAGAAAACCGCTTACCGAAAAATAGAGACGAAAAATGATGCACTTATTTTCCGAAATCCGATTCCTATGAGGAATAAAGAAGGACCCTTTCAGCCCATTCAATCGGTCATTCACCTCCATCACACAAGATAAGTACTGTATCTTCACAGAGAGATTCATCTCTCAGTCCTCGTTCTTCAATTGGAGATAGACAGACAACACCAGATGAGGGGGAATTGAGTGAGAACAGTGCAGGACAAAGGTCAGTCAACACAACAAAAGGGACGTATACGGGTCCACAAAACGAATTGTGGGACATGTGAAAACTGCGTATCCACTTTGCTGCTGACGAAAGGCGCAAAACTAATATAGGTATGGACCCACGCGACACTTTTCTGTGGTCCCTTGAGAGTATTCAATTTCTGTATTTCCGTATCCCAAAATCCGAAAATGTCCCGAAATCCCAAAATGGGAAATAGCGACGCATAAAAAGCGCTTAGACGTGCACTTCTTAGCTGCATATGATTGGCACAATTGGTATCTGCAGGGAATAACGTCAGAATTGGCTTAATTTGCCCTTTGCAGGTCGGAATTCAAGGCAGAAGTGGACTTTGATAGACATTTCATGCCAAGAAGAGATAGACTTCTTGTTGTGAAGAGTTGGAGAAAGACACAGAAGGTACAATCTTCATCAATCATCTCCCATAATTGACTTCACTAAATGGGTGTCTGTTTCCCTTCCCCTTGGTGCCAGGGTGTGAATAGTGGCTGTCTGACCCTTGGTCCCCCTTGCGTGGGAGTCTTCCATTCAATGAGTCTATGTACCCGCCAAGAGTTCGTCAATGGCAACATGACACGGTGGAAGAATCCCAATGAACACGGTGGAAGACTCTCAATTGAACGTCCCTTCGTCATTCTCATTCTGGGTATCAACCCGTTCATGAAAGGCTAAACACTTTCCATGATAGTCCTTCCCCATGTTCCCCATTTCATTCCCTTCCGGGTGACAAAATGAGTTCATTCGTCTCTTAGATGGAATATCATAGTACTTACTCATGTGAATTGGGAGTTCATTATGTCTGCATTTAATTGGAGAGTAAAGTGCATGGGGAAGATGATACAAATAGGACTCTTCCTATACAATGAAAGAGTCTTAGCAAGGATTTACATCAAATTACCCACGACGACCCCTTCTCTATGGTTCTTTGAGGGAGTGAAAGGGACGTGTGAATCCATGGATACTACAAAGGTCAAAGGTGTCCCCCTCATTTACAACTGTGACACAAGTCATCATCTATTCCGACAGTGGATGAATATATCCATTAGAGAATCATTTTGTGCAAGATGAACTTCCTTCCTCTTGTGGTGGACGTTCATTGTGGGGGAGTCTCGTGAGGGCCAATTGTGGGTATGCATATCTGATAAGAGAGAAACAATGGGCACAAGTTCATACAACTCAGACATGAGAGGGTAGGAATGGGAGAAAGGACTGAAATCTGATCTAGCTTCAAGGCTCTTTCCCCCAAGTACAACTCATAAACAACATAAGTGAAGGTCAAATATCTAACAAATGCCTAATCGACTTGTGACATTTGTCGAATGTGTTGAATGAGATAATCCTTTCAGACTGGCCCTGAACATGTTGGGTCGAAGATCTTTCTTCGTGTGCTCATAGCACAGCCGGATATCAAGGCAATCTTTGGATTGGAAAAGATTCCCCAGGGAAGACTGAAGTACGATCCAAGATTCAGGTCAGTGAATAGACAGAAAGGACAGACAGAATGAAAAGATTGTTCAGACAACACGCAATTGTCTACACGAAGACACTCGACTATGTGGTTAAGAACCTCGAATGGGCAGATAAACTGGAACATCATTTCGATGTGAGAAACAAATGATTATGCTACTAATACACAAGTGACGTCACAACTTCGACCACCAAACATTGCTTACCTAGACGGGGTTTTGAATTACTAGTTGAACCTTCTGAGAAAGTTGAATTGTGTTGTTCAGGATTTGGGGAAGAAACACGTGGCAATGCAAGGAAGAGGATTCGATCCTGTGTACTGGGACACATTTGCAGAATGTATGACACAGGTGAGGATAGTGGGGGAAGGAACTGTAGAGGGAGAATGATTGAAGGCTGCGGCTGAATGGGATCAACACAGACATCGACCAACCACAACTGCATGGAGACTATTGGTGGGGAGAAAGTTGAGAAGGAAAGGGAAGAGGGTTCATTCATTCAGATCACTTCTATTATCACTTTCATGAGAAGAGGATACGATGAGGAACAGGCAAGAAGGTTCGATTTTTGATTCATAAATGACAAATAATTCGTTCTGGGGCAGTAAATGGGATGACAGGGGTGAAATTGATGTTTAGAATCTATATTCATTGCAGAAGAGCCATGTTCCCCCGAACAGTTGCACAAGGAGGACCAACCAGGAAGATATCTGGTTATGCAGTAAGCAGTTTATTCCTCACATTCCCCATTCATTCCCTTCAGGTCATCCAGAACTCAAACGGTGCTTCCTCATGTCCTTTCGCCAATGCAGCCCCTACCTTCACTGCATCTCAAGCACAGGAGATCTATCAGGTATAATTATACTCAATCTCCTCAGTCCATTCATTCTACCATTCAGGCATATACAAATGGAGACAATCATCTGATGTGTCCTGCTCGATGATTTCCTTCTCTTTCCATAGACAACTATTGCATTGCCTCCACTCATCTGCTTAGTTCTTTTGTTTCTCTCAAGTCACCGGTACCGTACTCCTACTCTCGACTATTGATTGATTGAAGCCTGTACTTGTGATCTCTTATTTTGTAGTTGTGAACAATGTCAATTGGGGCCTGTATCAGCCATCCCATATCCTCTTTCACTCTAATCAACTGTAGTAAACTCCCGGTTCACCCCATTTACCCATCTATTTCACTATCTTTACTGTATCGCATTGTAATTGTTGGTATGTTATGGATAAAGTTCTGTTTCTCTCCTCATTCTTCTCAATACGTGCCCTGTCATGGTTGAAGAGGACTGGCAATAAGTAACCCTTCCCATGACAATAGTCTCTGACCTTAGCCCTTCCCTTCATCCCCTTGTCCTTCTCCATTCATCTTCCTTCTATTGCACCCCCATACACGATTTGTTGACACCTCTCAACTCTTTTTACCGCATTCCTTCTGTTCTCATCATATTCATCCTTCATAACTGGCCATGTCACTTCATTTTGATGTCTCTATCAAAGAGGTCAACTATTCAACACTTTTGAGTGTCTCGCAACACTCAAAAGAATAAAGAACAAAACCATCACGTAACAGTCTCTGTTCAACCGTCTCTTTATGCTCGAATTCTTCACTACAAGACACTTTTCTTCCCTTTTCCGGTCAGTTCAACATTCACTCATCGAGAAGTCGAACATGCTCCATATTCCATCCAAGCATCCCCTGATCTGGAAACATTCACTTACTCCTCTCATACTCCTGTAACCCCTCCATGAGTATGATCACTTCCTCAGTAGAAGCATCTGTCCATGACCCCATTGCATAACTGCCATAGTACTCAGGAGTAAAAGCCCCCTGAGGGTCAGAGAGTGAGGGGTTGAGTCTCCCTTTCACTCCCCCCTTGACAGTATTTGTATTCTCACTCTCCATTAGTGCCAACACGGACTATACAGAGGGAGGCTTTCATTCTGTTCACCTTTTCACCTGAGGACATTCGGGAATATGCCATTCCCCTTCCCTTTCCGCCTCAATCTACAGTATAATAGTCCCCTCTACTCATTACTCTTCATGCCAAGAGTGTCTTCTGCTTCCAACCTGTTCTCTCCGTTACAGTCATTTGTCAGTCTCATACCATTCCATCCATTCTCGACTAGGGTTGGCAGTTTGTATGCGAGATTGGTTATGTTTCACGAAAGGTATTTATCTTTGATAAATAGGAGCAGTGAAACATAACTGAATTCGCATACAAACTGCCAACCCTATTCTCGATACTCTTGTACCCTTCCATTACAGTTGCTTCATCTTCCACCTTGACCGCCATTTCCTCCTCAAAGTGTGTATTACCCTTCAACCCCTGCCACTCCCCCTCTGTCAATATCCTCCTGAGACTGTACTCAAGTGATCATTTCACTCATTAGTCCGCTCCTTCCTCACTTGACCAACTTCCTCCAGTCCTTTCTGACTCTTTATTGAAGTTGCATCTCTTCTCTTATAACAGATATAGAGTGAGCATCTGAAGGGTCAAGAGGATTCCGTCTACTTTCTCCCTGTCAAAGTCTCCTTGTACCTTTCTACTTGTTTCTCTAGTCTCCATTACTCAAGGCGCCATTCGCTCCCTGAGTAACAACCAGAATCTTCTCACTTTGTCTTCTCCTTTCACTCCATCCGTTGTCCTCTAATTGCCATTCTATCACTGTCAGTCATTGTCTCTTCACCTGTCTCATTCATTCCCACCACAAACATCTGTTCTGTTGCAATTTGCCTGTGTCCTTGTACCTCTTTCCTCAGCTTAATTCGTGCCTGATCCCACGGTTCAAATATCCGTCATGTTTCCAATTACAGTGTGAGAAGAGGGCGGGAGACTCTGCGGAGGACATTTGGTGTAGAAGGAAACAACTGAGGACAAAGGTCAGTTCCATTCACATCACATGAATACCTAGTTGAGGCTTTTCAAGAGGAGATCTTCCTTTACCTATACATGTGTTGATATCCTTCTCTTTCAGAACCTCCTTCAGAATGTTGGTTCCTCGGTGGAGAGGTCCAATGCACGGACAGTCTCTTCTATTCCTAACAGTGAGTCCTCTCATCTGGTAGTAGTCTCGTTGTCCTTTCAGATGTTTCCTCCTAATCCCCCCTGTACACATTCTCCTATCATCTTTCCCTAATTGCTGCCTCGGCCCTCCTTTGATAGTCCTACAATACAAATCCTATCGCATTTCATGCACTGTCGGGTGGTATGAATGCCCTTTCCTTTTCGAACACCTGGTCATATGAGGGGGGGGGGTGGATAGATCAAATGGGGGAAGCGACCATTCTTTCCCATTTGACTCCTTTTTGTTCACTTTGACCTTCGATGATCCGTTATGCAATCCTACTGACAGTGACATGCATACAAAGTGGAGAGTAGTAATTGTCCATTAGTCATGGACCAATCTCTTCTTCTCTCGACTCTCTTCATTCTCTATTGTCTCTATCCACTGTGTACCAATCCCAAAGGCATCGGGGAAGTTGACCCTTCACAGGAAGAGTTTACTCTCTCAATGAAAGGAAATCCCCACTGTAGTCTCACTCTAAGATTGGCTTCATTTGTCATTCTCAATGTACATTTGTGGCCGAAAGGTCGAATGAGTTCACGCCCGATGACTTTTTGAGTGATGAATTGTACACACGAAGGAGGTGATTAGAGGGAGGAAGACAAGGTCAAATGAGGGAATCAGGGTGGTCTCAATTGAAATCAGGGTGGTCCGAATGCGAATCAGGGAGGTCTCAATTGGAAGTATTACAGATGAGTATCTTGATGATTGGAGGACAAGGAAGACAAGAGTACACTGATAATGAATTGATAGGTAAATATTTTTATTGAATACACACCGAAAAACTGTTACTGCAACTGTGCGATTTGTCAAATGGCAATTTTAAACTGCCACTTTTGACAGTATTACTGTGGCCGTCAATCCTCACGAATCAGTGTTCAAATGGATGAATTTGCAGGAACTCCAGATATTCTCTGCAATGCAGACACAATAGAAATGCAATTCAAGACAAGGACACCTTTTTCTGGTGAGAGAATGGTTGTAGATCATACAGTAATCAATTTAATTCAGGAAAAGTGTACGTGAAGGGTCATTATTCACGTCCTGAGTGTCGTGTCGATTACGGTAGAGGAAGAAATATTGTATTGAGGGAAATGAATGGAGTGTTTAGGTGAAAGGGAACCAGATGGCAGACCAAAGGGAGGAATTCGACTCAATCATGGAGCATGTGATATGGATAGACAGAGAATGGTAAGGAACAAGGGATGGAGGAAGTAGGGGAATGTTTCTGTTTCAGTTGACTCCAGATGGAATGATGTTCTCAACTGTTCTTGTCATCAGTTTTCATCCAGTGGGTTTCTTGAGAATTCTAGTAAATTAGCAGTCACCAGTCAGTTTTTTTCTGAGCTCGTATTGAAAGACAACGGAGCCATGGTCATTTGCGCCACAATGGTGAAATTGACCGGTGCGCCGTAAAAACGACGACACCGATGGCGCATTTATCCATTTCATTATTACGGCGAAAGTGTTCACGACTCATTGTCTTTGAATCGTTTATTCAGATGTTCCTGACGAAGATCGATCGTGCCTTCAACATCAAATGTATGTATCGAGAGGCTCAACGAATGGTGACTCAACAATTGGAAGTTAGGTGAGAAAAGACATTGACTCTGACATGGGATGAAAATGTAATCTCGACTCTCTCCCAATATGGGCATAGTTTCCATGGAAAGACACTCAATTCTAACTGCCCCCGTCTTGTCTCAACGAGTCAAAGTGAAAGTGTACAGAAACTACGAGAGACTTTCTGTTCGTACTTGTTACTCTTACTTCACGAGTATTACCTCCTATTCATAGAGTGAAAAAGCCTCGCTTGTTTCTGTGCTCAGACTAGACGTGGACTGTCTGGAAGGTGTCCCTTCTCCTGTCCCAAACTATTATCTATGTCTATTGGTGTAGTCCATTGAATCTCTGCAACTGAATGACTAACACGATTTGTCAGTCCATTCATTCCCGTTATGTTGAGTGCATAACAAGCTGCAAAAAGACCATAAACTGTCCACTCGAAGAGTCTCTCATTTGATCACTTCGTTCCATTTCCCTTCATAAGACAGTGTTGTGTTGTTTGATCCTCGTTCTTTATTTGCTTCGTTCTCAATCCTCATCTTTTACAGCAGAAGGGATGCAATTATGAGTGGAATGTTCATCTCTTCTTCTCTTTTCTTTCTCAATCTCACGTCAATTCAGTCCTATTTCCCAATAATCATTTGTAGAAGGAGATTCTTTCCATTCACTCATTTCCTCTTGTCACTCACTTTCTGCCTTCATTTCACTGTGAAAAGAGTACTCCATTCTCTTCCATCCAAGGATTATCCCCCTTTTGAGGGAGAGGTTATTTATACGAACACAACATACTCTGTCTTTAGTATCCTTCTTCTCTTCTGTTCTAGAATCGAAAACAAACCCCATGGTCTGTAATCATCATTTGTACGCCCGATTGCACACAGAAAAATATATAACATGCATGGCATTTTAAAATTAGGATTTGCCTCCTTTACTGGGTGTCAGTAATTCTTTCACCCAGTGTTATTTTGAAACTGAAGGAGGCAAATCCTAATTTTAAAAAGCCAAAAATGTTATTTATATTTCTGTGTGTGAGCGAGCTGTCCTTTGGTATCCGCATCCATTGCACATCGTTGTTTTTTGTCGCCTCTTTCCCTCGTGTACTATTCTCTCTGTAATGGGGTAACAGACAGAGAAAGAGACTGGTTGACAATTCCCCCCATTCATGATCAAGCTACTTCTACTCATAGGCATATCCACTCTGTGAGTGATCGAATCACTTCATTGACTGTTGATGGAATACTCATTTCAGTGCTCTTCCAACAGAGTCCATCGCATTCGATATGCCTATGCCTCAATGCTCATATACAATAAGAAGGTTGCACTTTACTCTTAGTACTCACATGTTTATATTGGATGAGATGGAATGTTTCCATTGCAGGGATCAACTGGATGGACCCATTCTTCGATATGCCCGAGTGGGAGACCAAGTGGTGCATCGATGGGAGTGTGAATCTGGTGTGTTGAGTGAATTCTGTATTTTCCCAATTGTATCATTTACAGAGATGTATGGTGTTCTTGTGCATTCTTGCTATGTTGAGGATGGGCAGGGCGAGAGACAGATGATTATTGATCAGAGAGGGTTGGTTGGAATGCAGAAACTGTCGATTGTGTTGTATCTTTGAGATGTCACACAGACCACACTCTACTGGGTGATCCAACCTATGTGGAGGCACTCAATATGGCATACAGGCGAGACTTTCCTTCACTTTCAGCTATTCAATTCCCTTCAGAGAGTCTTATGTCTTCAAATTCGCTGATCGTACAGCAGTCAAATTTCAGTGTGAAATCAAATTATGTCTAAAAGAAGATGGAGGATGTGATGGAATAACAGTGAGTGTTCATATGAAAGTGAATGTAAGTCTCATTCAGCCTCCACTCTGTTTCGATTCATCTCATAATAGAATGAACTCCAATACAACAGTGAGTTCACAGTGGGATGTCCATCGAATGGAATAACCTGACATTGTTACATGTACAAAATGGATCTTCTTCCATTCAGATTCTTGTTCGTCGTCGTCGTTCTTCTTCCATTGTAAGGGACGCTGATCTTATTTCACAGACACTTTATGTCATGGAAAGAGAAGAGAATGCATCATCAAATGGTACTTGTACGGGTCAAAGACGCAAATGACCTTGGATATTTGCGCCTTAATGATGAAATGGACAGACGTGCCACAAATGCATGGCGCAAGATTTAAATTCACCATTATGGCGTAAATGTCCGTGACGCTCGTGTCTTTCATCCATATTTACATCCACTCCATCCGCTCCCAATAAGACTCTTCTTGTAGATTCTCGACTCATGGAACTTCCTTTATCATCAACAGATGGCATCTGTCTCAGTGCACCACAGGTACATACTCACTTCGGATATGTTTTACAATCTTTATAGCAACTGAAGGATGATTCAGGGTTTAATGTTCTTGCGCTTTTATTCTATTTCAGTTATTATTCATTGTAACCACAATGGCCTTCCTCATTCTGCTCATGGTCGCTCTCTGTTTCTACATTATATGCAACAAATTCTACAAGTTCGTCCCTTCATCCTCATTTTTTTCTCCTAATGTTTCTTCATTTCAGAGTCTCCCACGTGGAAAGTGACTACTACCTGAAGTCGTAACTGGCAATTACCGTAATCCTTTCATTAGTTCAATTGTGTCAACGTCTGTCAATTCGTGCACTCTTCGGGTCGTCTATCCATTGTTCAGCATACATAGCTTTACTGTTAGAGTAATTCTCAAAGAATGAACATATCTGGTTGACATTTCTTATCACAGCTTTACATTGTCTTCCATTCACTTCCCGCCCAATCAAGGGTGTTTATTGTAGAATTTTGTAAGTTCAGATTATGTGAAGGTCACAATTAGGGTTTATAAAACGGTAATTATATGCGGGGAAGTTCATTTCTCATTGGTCCAATTTCCTCGGAGCAGTTGTTTATCACATGCGAGAAACAACAACTCTTCGGAGATTCAGAAATGCACTTTCTCGCATATAATTACCGTTTTAGAATCCCTAATCACAATCACTGCCCATGTATGTTTCACCTTCTATTATGAACCATGAATGACTTGAGGTTGTGATCTCCTTCAGATGATAATAAAGAGTATTACTTCTTTCATTCCATTTCCTTGGCAACACCTCTTGGTATTAGAAAGCATCGGAGTGGCTATTCATAAGGGACTGAAAGGGGGAGGAAAGAGATAACAAGTAGTCTCGAGAAGGGAGAATCTTCACTCATTCACTCCCTCACAACTCATCGATCTTACACGACTTCTCAAGGTATGTTCTGGTATACGGTAGATATTAGGATAAAGGAGATCTCAAAGGGTATATGAGAGTGTCTATGAAGTGGGTTCTGCTTAATCATCCCATAATGGTCATTCTAATGAGGGGGCGTGGTTTGATTCATCAAGAGTTGAAGTAGTTAGGAGTACGTGTAATGAGTAGTCAGTGGATAGTAGTGAGTGCCCTGTGAATCTTCCCCTATGGCTGTCTGTAGGACATTGGAATGGAATGGAAGACAATAGGAGGAATCATTGTTCTGTTGATCATGGAAGTGTTCACTCTCAAGGTAAGACTATCAATGAGGGAATGAAAGAGAATGGAAGATTGAGCTTGGATTGATTGATGGATCTGCGGCCATGTTGAATGTGTGTCAGAAGGCAATTGCTGATGCAAAGACTGCTGGGAGATGTATTAAAGAAGATGTACAGTGAGTGTATTCTTCTAATTGGAGTCTTATTCTGTTACATTTTCTAATTTGATAATTACACTCTCGTCATATACCTATGTCCTCTGTGATCAACATTGTATGTATCTCTTAGTTACTGAATGAAGATGTAACATCTAATCTCCCCATGACTTGTACTCATCCAATAATTAACTTGTTTGCGACGGATTTCTATTCATTCTTTAGATCCCTTATCCATTCATTGCAATGGAATGACTCAATATACAAAATGATACTCCTTTAGTGTCCTCAACGTCATTGCTTGTGATTCTGAACGACCTGCAGTGGGAACAACCAATGCAGTTTCACTCTTCTATTCAGATAATGTACTTAATCAAGTAGAAACAAGTAACGATCCTCTTCCCTTCAGATAGATGCATACGTTGCCCCTTTGTGTGCAGATGAATTGGAAGAACTGGCAAGATTGGCGTATTTCTACAATCGACCAGTACTAAACAGAGCTATTCCATCTGATGCTCTTATGCACATTACAGTTATTGTTCTCATCCAATGAATGATCTCGTCATTTCCATTCAGGACTTTCCTCATGTAGTAGAATTCTCACCTATTTCCATCTCTCAAGTGGGAGTTGCTCTTTCTGAGATTGCTAAGCTTCTCAAGATAGATAATGTAAGTTCAATCCTTGTACCCTGACTATTCTCTATTAGGTCGCTCTGGTTGGTCCATCCCCAGACAACGAAGATGTCTCCTCTCTCATTAGTGCATTGAGTGAATACTTCAAACTCAATAAGGTCCTGTCATCTTACGTTCATCCCTGTATATTGCACTCTTTCAGCTTCTGACTGTCAATGGAGTGGTGATGATTCCAAATTGGAATGTCACATTCGAAAAGCTCATCTTGTTGAGAATGCCACAATCCAAGCGTAAGGTTATTAGGGAAGATGATTCATCATAGCCCATTACAGTCATCGCCATCACAGACGACTGGACGAATTCCGAAGCAACAATGAGGAAGTTGAGTGTACAGGAACTAACTAAATCGGTGAGTGGTGGATATAGTATCCTCTAGAGATATCGATCTATTGCAGGGTCATACCGTAGTGTTCATCTGTAGACAGACAATCGATCGATGCATGCCAGACATGGCTGCAATGGACGAGATGAAGATACTCGTGGTTTGTTTGTGTGTCTCATTCAGTAGATAGTCGTTGTCTTCAGTTGGTTCCCCAACCATTCAATGTTACTGCGCGAGTGAATGCAATGACTGCCATTGTGGGAGAAGGATTTGATGTGGTGAGAGAATATAATTCAATACAGACAAAAATAGTAGGAGATTACTTGAGAAGGAATGATACATTCAGAATCTGATGGAACAGTACGTCTCTTCTTACTCGGCCTGCTATGGATTCTGTTTTGCAAGTCAGAGGAACAGGTAGGAATCATGATTGAGGAACGAATGAATAAACCGTTCAGAAACGATGGAAAAACGTATTCACAGACATTTAGCAGTGCCAAATATGATAGTGAGTCCTTTCCCTTGTCATTCTCTATTCTTTTTCTCATTCAGCCCCCATAGGAAGTGTTTCATTTGATGGTGGACACGGAATCATGCAACAACTTGTACTTTACACGTATCACAACTCCTTTGACTACTGAAATGACCTAGTTCAGCGTGGATACAAAGACCAAATCTTATATTCCTCTTCTCAGTTTGATTCCTTCATCGAAGACTTGTTCCAATGCAACTTGCTTCACTTTGGTTGCACTTTGTCCTTGATCATTCAGCTACAGTATCCTTGTAGACACCTCAGACCGATCAGCAATCATTCTGGGACAAGCGGGCTAATCAGACTGTGGACTATTCTTTAGTGACAACTGTCAAGGTGGGCGGTCACTTCATTCAAGAGAAGATATTTGTGCAGCAAAACGATATAATCATCTACATCATAATCGGTAGTTGTATCATTGTTATCATCGTGGTGGCCATTGGAGTGTACATCTACCAGAGGTAAGGAAGGGAAGAAGGAAGAAGAGAAGGGAAGGGATTGTAGAAAGAGGAACAATATCTTCCATATGACATGGAGAGTGACCAAAGATGCACTTAAGATCATTGAAGCACCAAAGGCAAGTTAATTCGTCTATTTTCACTCTCCTTTATTCATTGTCTATTCTGCAACTCCAAAACTGTAACCATTTGTGACATACAGTGGTTTATTATAATACACAAATCTGTATTCAGTCATCAAAAAAGGCGAACCAAGAAGCTCTGGTTAATAAGAGAAGGTCGAATGTTTCGTATGCACTGCTTGGTTTGACTGTCCATAGACTTCATTCATAATTTCTCTTTTAGGTTCAATGAAGGCCGAGTATATTTACTTGAAACAGACAAGAAAGACAAACTTCTCTAGGTGAGAATAGAGAAGAGAAGGAATGAATGAGACTGTTCTTACAGAGATGAAATCATGTTTCTAATGAATCTCAAGAAGATCTCACATGACAATTTGGCCACATTCATGGGAGTCAATTTCAATGATGGTGGGTATTCCATCAATTGGGGGAAGTTATCGTTTGTCTCAGTGATCGGAAAGTTCTATCTTCTCAATGTTCTCGTAGAAAGGGCTTCACTTCAGGTTGAATGCATTCACAATCACACACAATTCGCAATTGTCATTCAGGATTTCATAGCAGACGAAGACTTTCAAATGGACAACACTTTCACTTCTGCGTTCGTTCGAGATATAACACGGGTATTTCTCTCCCTTCATCCACCTTCTCAATATCCCTCCAGGGTCTCCTTTACCTTCACAAATCCCCCGTCGGATATCATGGTCTTCTCAACACTACAACATGTCTCATCGATGCCAACTGGGTATGCGGGGCTGCCATGCAGTCTGGGGGCATCTACGCAGTCCCTTTCAGGTGCTGAAGCTGACTCATTTCGGAGTGAGTAATATGATCAACAAACTGCAGGGAGAGGGAGTACTCGAAGCAGAAATACCATTGGATATTACAAGTAAGAGGTTACTGTAGCAGTGAATTGATATTATTGCAGTCTACCATTCGACTGCTCCTGAGAATCTCCTCACATGTGAGTTTCCACGACAATATCCATGTGGATCTTCGGTATGAAAAGACTCTAGGACTTGTGACATTTAACCACTCAGGAGGGAGACATTTATGCATTCGGAATGATTCTTTATGTTATGATATTCAATAGAGAACCATTCGCTAATACAGGAGGGCAGAGAGGTTGGGAATGAATGAGATGAAGGGATTGGAATACATACAGAACTACTGGAACAAATCATTCACAAGGGATTAAGACCTCCGATTGATGTTGATTCTGAAGTGAAGGAACTTCTGGACAGGTTGAGGAGGATGAATGAGAATGAAGTGAGGAGATGATGCAGATGTTGGACACGTGAACCAGGAAGAAGAGCTTCACTTAAGGAGATTCAAACATTCTCTACTAAGATATTCTCTACTGCGTGAGTTAATTGATTGTGTGAATGAGAAAAAAGAGATTTAGACAAGGAAATCTAATAGATCAAATGATTCGAATGAATGAGAGATACGCCCATAATCTGGAGGTTGAGTCTATTTTAGGGTTGGCAGTTTGTATGTGAGTTTGGTTATGTTTCACGAAAGCTGTATAGTTTTTTATTATAAGATCGGTGAAACATAACTGAATTCGCATAAAAACTGCCAACTCCTGGTCCATTCCCTCTTCTCTTCTCCAACATTGTTCATTCAGCACATTGTCACTCAAAGGACTGCATTATTGAGGGAATTACAAGCAACAACAGAGAAATTACTCAAGGAAATGCTTCCTGCGTTCGTTCTCCCACTCTTTCAATGTACTCTTTGTCCTTTAGAACAATTGCAGAGAAACTAATGACGAAGCAAGTGATAGAACCTCGATCATACAGTGCAGTGAGTATAGAATGTCTCACTCTCTCCACTCAATTTCCCCCTCAGGCAACTGTTCTATTCTGTCAACTCGTTGATTTCTCTGTTCTTCTCACGAAAAGCAATGCTGAACAGGTTGAACCCACTCCAAAAGTGAAGAAAGAGTCGTTTTGAAGATAATCTCCTTCCTCAACGATGTATTCACTAGTTTTGACGAAATAATCAAGACCCGCGATGCATACAAGGTTACAGTAATCCTGTCGTCGTGGTGGGAGTGAGTGAATGTTGAGGTGGAGACAACAGGAGAGACGTACATGGTGGCATCAGGAGTTCCTGAGGAGAACGAAGGAAGAGATGTATTTGTCATTGCAGATATTGCATTGAGTTTGAGAGAAGTGAATGATTCATTCTGTTCATTCTTCTATTCTTTCATTCAGAGATCGTATGCATATCGAGTCGCTTATCTACCAGACTACAAGGTTTACAATACATTATTATATTCATTCTCTAAATGTCTATCAGGTACGAGTTCGTATAGGATTCCACTGTGGTCCCATTGCTGCCGGTGTCATTGGTATTAAGAGTCCCAGATATTGTCTCTTCGGGGATACGGTAGGAGGATACTGTAGGAATGGGGACAATGGTGGTGTGATTCAGGTCAATTTTGCCTCTCGAATGCAGTCAAATTGTCCCCCAGATCAGATTCAAACAAGTGAAATAACAGCAAGGAAACTGATGGTTAATGATGAATATGAATTGGTTCAGAGAGGAATCGTCAAAGTGAAGGGAAAAGGTCAAACTCTCATTTATAATCCAAGATGTAGTAATTGTCCCTCTCTCTCATTCATTGTCTCAGATGCTTCCATCCTCTCCCTCCCCTTTTCTTCCTTCTCTCCATTCCCCTTTTCTTTCTTCTTTCCATGCCCTCAAAGGTGTTTCCCCCTCTCTCAATCTCTACTCAAAGGAACTCTCCTCTTCCTTTTCCTTCTTGTGAGAGACCATTCATTCGCAAGAGTGCACACCAGACAACGAGAGTACCGCCGGCCCGTCCATAGTCTGTCCGTCGCAGCCTGACACTGCCGCCCCATTGGCGCAGTTGGTTAGCGCGTGGTACTTATAATGCCGAGGTCGGGAGTTCGATCCTCCCATGGGGCAAAGTTTTTGTGGTTTTGGTTTTGAGCATTGCTATGAGAAGTCTAGCGTTCAGCTTGAGTATTTGTGGACTATGAGAGAGAACCAGAGAATGTGTAGCACTATGCGGAAGGGTCAATTGGTTTACACATCGAAAGAGAGAGAGAGAGAGAATGAATGTTTGTCTCTCCTTTCTCACTATTTGGAATGGAGTGCCTTGAAAGGAGAAAGATTATTAACAACTCAGGTGACGTCAACTGTTACTGGCTCAATGAACACATCCACGGAGAACATGGATTCGTGGATAAATTGATAGTTGTGGGACAGAAGAGACCCCCAACCAGGGGAATCAATTCCAAGGTGAGGATACTGTAATGAGGGAATATCGTGGTGGGAGTAGCATGAGAATGAGTAAAGTGTTGCCAGTCAGGACCCTCCACTTCGCCCATCGGCGGTGAAAGATCTGGAGGAATTAGACGAGGAGGAGGAGGAGGAGGAAGAGAAGGAGGAGAATCAGATTATGGAGGAATTGATGGAGGGGGAGCAGATGATGAAGAACAACAAAATAGGTGACAGATGACACTTCATACGTCTAAAATTAACCTAAATTTACAGTCTAGAATTATTTTTTTCCAATTTTGTTTTTTGCCCAACTTTTTCAATTGAGTTCCAATGGCGAGTCTCCATGCTCTTCCACGAAGTCGAAGTCAACGAAGATCAAGCAGAGTAGAGGAAGAGGTTGTGCTCTTTAGTACAATACTAAATACAGTGTTACTGGGGGTTACTGTACTCGTCGTTTCAGAAGTCACCTGGGGAGGGAACGTCAAATCAGGAGGATCCACGAAGGAGGCTAAGTGAAGGGAAGAAGGAGAAGGTTAGGGAAGGGGCGGCAGGAAAGGGGAAGTGAAGGGGACATTGCAGCAACGACTACTATTGCAGGATACAAAGAAGACTCAATGAAGGAAGAGACTACTTCATACAATCATTCTTCTTACTCAGAATCCATTACTACATATTTATGTTCATCATTTCATTCGTTCCGGTTCGATTACGTACAGAGTATATCCATGTGATATTTGTTTTGTAAACTATAATAATATAATATTCTCAAAATAGGTTTATTGTCAGACAATGTGATGCAGTCAATTATGGAGTAGAATCAAGGAAGAAGAAGGAATGATTCACTTGTCCAAGGAAAGAGATTCAGTCCTCTCTGTGTTATCATCTACTAAAATGAGAATGGATGAAGGGAGAATTGAATGTACTGACATTGGTACATTCCTTGTTTCAGAGAAGAGTTGCATACTTCATTTGTGTACTTCTCTGTCCACTTTCTCTTCATGTACTCCATCTCTTCCTCAGAGAAGACTTCTGAAAGGGGAGTGAGGAGAAGGAGAAGGGACTCTCAAGAGAAGGGACTTCAGAAGGGGATGGACTCACTCTGCATGGGTCCATTTGGTGTTGTGTCTTTCCTGTGGATGATCCAACATATGAGGAATGCAAGAACTGTTCCCACAATGAAAGGGAGGACAGTTATTAGAATCTGGATGGGAATGAGACCGTGAATGGAGATAAAGGGACTTACGTAGAATGGAGGTTCGTAACAATCACCAGGGATAGGACTCAAGGAATCATTTCATGATACAACTACAGTCAATACTCACCAAATGTACTTGTGTTGACGGGGAGTTGTCTTTTGTCTTCCCTTTGGCTACAAATGACAATTCATCATTGAATGGATGGAAAAGACAGACATTCTTGGTTGGTTTCCTCATTCTCATTTCTTCCTCCCATGTAGAGAATGTTGATTGATTGACGAAGTACGAGTATCTGAATCATCTTCTCTTCCCTTCCCCTCCATCCTCTTCCTACTTATTGCACATATCCTCATTACATGTGCATTCCACATTATCTTCTACTCGTACACACTCTTCTGCACCTGAATGGTGACCAATCGACAACTTTCCCGTGCTGCCCCAAATGCGTGTCACATGAATGGGGCACCTTGTGTCGTGTCCGTGTTGTTATGTGCACAGCCAAATTGAGCGTTGTTCCAGCAGAATTTAACCTGAACAAGTGAATTGAGAATAGAAGAGTTGCGTAGATTTACAGAGCAGAAGTGATCGCATGGTTGTGTGTAGTTGATTAGAGGAACATCTGAGGAGAAAGGAACTGATTGAGGCTCGTTCCATTGAATACCTTTGATGTCTGATGATTAACCAAAGTAGCAATTGAGTGAAGAGGAAGAACTGTGGATGAGGAGAAGGAGGAGCATACAATGGAAGAAGCGACCACCCAGAAGAATGACAATCAACACAATGAGAGGTTTGTTAGTGGAGAAGACCAATGCAAATGTAGGAACTCCCGCATGTGTTATCTATTCTTTCAATTGTCTTTCAAAGTGTGAAAAGAAGAAAGGACACACAAGGACTTTATTCGATTAGTGAACTTCATTCTATGAGACAATGTTCTTCTTGTTCTTGTCACGAACAAACCATGGTATAATCAACGCGCGTTTAACTGAAAAGGAAGTGAAGATGAGAATAAGATAGAAGTTATACCGCATTTCATAGGAAGAAGAATTGCTCCGAGTGCATAAGAAAGGAAGAAAAGAACAAGAGAAATTGGAATCTGAATTGGATGAAAGTGACAAAAAAATGAATGCAAACAACTCACAATTGTGAAAATGTGAACACAGATCTTATCATCTTCAAGACACTTTTCATCTCCCGTCAGATTATTCAGGACGCGTCCATGGACTGCAGGTTGAAGAGTGTCGGGCTCAGGTGTAACTCAATCAGATTACGGTACTCAATAAATCAATCGGATTATTGTATCCATCCTGGACCCAACTCACTTATAGTCGTCGTTGCCGTTGTTGTAGTTGAATGGGATGACGTTGTTTCGAATAGCTCTAAAGGCACAATTATGCCATAGACGATTGTGACTGAATGTGAGAGAAGAAGAAGAAGGAAGACTTTCATGGGAAACGACCACTCAAAAGGAAAGAGTCAACAGAGAATGACTCCCACTCATTCCTCATCATCATATCTCCACGATCGTGCATACTCTTCAACGCATCTCGTCATTTATTCGCCGTTCATTATAATAGAGGCCACAAATACAGTCTAGAAGACAGCAAAAGTACTTGTTGCTCCTCATTCGTAATCTATGAGTCAAAAGGGTCATACTTCATTCTGTCGGGGCGGAAGGAATGATTGTGTCATCGGATGTCCGCAAGCACAAAGATGACTGACCACCACAAGCCAAAATTGAGGAGTTGACAGTGGACGGAACATGAAAAAGGCAAAAGACATGCCACGAGCCGGGATCGAACCTTTAGATCTTCAGTCGAACGCTCTCCCA
>JACMIF010000183.1:27139-54638 GCA_014805445.1 Diplogasteroides magnus | reverse complement strand
CTCAGCGACCAGGGGGGTTCTTCATTTTGCCGGGGGGCTCTTGTTATTTGGGTTGGGGCCGTCTTTTCGACCGATCCCGTGCCGGGGGGGGTGGGGTTAAGAGGGGCGGGAGCGGTGGAGGGGGATCGGTGGGAGGACCGTGCAATCGTCGTCGCACTGTTGGCTTACGTTTGATGCTTTTGGAGGGGACTAAGGGGAAGGCCATGCCTAGCGGAGGAACAATGGAAGTGGGCACGGGAGGGGCTGCTTTCACGCTGACAGATCGGACGAGCATTCCGGAGGCGGCGAAAACAGATTCCGGTGCCGGAGTCCCATCCATGAGGGGTGGAGGACCATCAGGGATTGGTGGAGGCTCCCCTTCTTCACCTTCTACAGTCCGTCGACGATCTTCCTTAGCCACTAGACCGATGAGCTTTTTGCAAATGTCCGAAACGTCCTGATCTTCCAGATGCTGAATGGTACAGGTGAATTTGATGGACTAGATGGATTGATCGGTTTGATGGTTATCCTTAACAACAAGAACCCTGGATATCTAATTACTAACCAGGGGTTCTGAAACGGTTAATTTGTTGTCATTTTTCTCAGCCGCCCGTCTCGCCTCCTGACAAACAACAGCGCCGCGGAGAAGAATGGCGTCAAATTTACCGATTTTTAGCCCCTATTACCAACCTTGAATGCGTCCCTTGGATTGTTCCAGTTGCTTGGTCGATACTCGACGATCAACTTGTCAGTCCCCGGTTTGCCCGCGTCCCTCACCACCTAAAAGTCCCTCGTTTCTTTTCTCTCGAGCAATTCATCCACGACTATTTTTCACTCTCAGCCTCGGCTGTTATTCTTCCCCTAAGTAGATTGGAAAGCAGTTCATTTTCCTTAGCGGGAGATGGGTAAATATCGCTCTCGCGCGTCATAGAGTGCAGACAAGATACGGGAACGCTGAAAGTTTCAAAAGAAGTGATCCAATATTCACGAGACGGGGAAGTTCGGGGGTCTGTCTCAAAGGAGCACCATTTCGAGTCATGTCATTCTCAGTAAACAAGGAAACCCCTTGAATTTGAAGTGTTGCATTACTAACAAAGTTCAACTTCATTGCCAGCCCCCTTCGTCTGTCGAGATTGACAGACAACAACTTAGAAAAAGAATGACTGCGATTGTCTAGCTTTGGAACTCGGATCTTTGTCTGCAAGCACCGTTCCGGAATTGTTGCTCTTCCTTGTTAGTCCTCTAACTATGTTATGGTCGGTTTTCGGAAAACATTCGCGGAAAAGAAGGGAAGCTTCTTCTAGGGTGTACAATTTTTGCGCTCATGATAACTTACATACACTACCACCATCGCGGCTCAAAACGCAATTTCGAGTAAATACACAGCTGGGTTTTTATTTCGAGAATTCGAAGTGCGAACTTTCGTACCATGTTTCTAACGACTTCATATGGGTTCGCTATTCCCTTGGCAGTCTTCCCTATATGTTTCATCCTCCTAATTGTTCTTCTCCCACCGGAAAGAGACACTTCTTCTCACAGCCGCCTCATGTGAAGGGCTGAATTGCCCTCGACAATTTCTCCCCTGGGGACATCGAGGAAAGAAGAGAGGAGTGGTGAGAATCTGACAGACGAGTCAACCCAACGGGAACCGATAGATATAAGTGACAGGATTGCGCCTAGAGCGCCATTCCAAGTACGGAATCCCAGATTAGGAAGTTCGCAATACGTTAAGCAACCATATAATAGGGAGGGCGCAAAAGAAAGTGCTACATGATAGCAGTAGATAAAAATCCTCCCCACCTGCAGTCGGACTCCCTGTCCAGGCTCCAGGTTGCAAAACACAGGCGACACTCGATACAGTTCATTGTTTGAACACTTGATCTTCACGGCGACCCTGCAAAACCCAGCATACTTTCGCAAATTGACCCATCAAACTGCTACGGGCGTTCTCATGGCATTTTGGCATATCCATGATAATTAGGGGTCCTACTAAACTACAAGTTACTGGGAAATGGAAAAGTACCGTACTTGTGGTCTCTTCCATTCACGAGCATATGCCGAGAGGCGCCTCCTCTCGTGGCCGAATACATCGAAACCTGAACGCCGGGATTAGGGGATTTCGCAATAATTACGAAATAAGATACCTGTGGGGTGAGAAACAAGTCGTGGTCATCGTCGTCATACAACATGAAGACGTCTTCTCCGCTCTCTCGACAGCTCACATTGCCCCTTTTGAAGGCCCTTCCCTCCCTCCTCCCACTTCCCCTTCTTCTTCTTCTTCCTCTTCTTCATCTTTCTTATGACAGCTCACTCTCACTCCGCCCTCAGCGTCCTCAGAGGATGCCATAACAACACATTTATCCAGAAGAAAGAATATTGACTATGGAGCGAACAGGAATATGGAAGACAGGAGCGCCATCGAGCATTGCGCCATACCTGTGATATGGACAGATGCGCCATCATTTCAAGGCTCAAGTGTCCATTTCACCCCGTTATTGCGCAAATGCATATGGCACTCTTGTCTTTCTCCTGAAATTTCATATCAATGCCTGTGTCGCGATGATTGAATCTAGCCTCAGTCTCATTGTCGGGGAAACAAATCCACTAGTAATACACGAGAGGAATTGGTCGGGACTAGAGAATAGTAGAATCTAAAGTCAAGGGTTTTGCCACAATGTCAAGCCAACATTTCATAGGACATCTCATATTTTCATAATTGGGACTCGGAGAAACGGCCAGAAAAGAAGAGAAAGTCCGCGGTTCTCAACCATTATTCGTAGCATGACACGGGTCGCGCTAGCTATACACTTTATCTATGTGAAGTGGAAGAAGGGCTAGGGTATCTAGGGTATCTAATATATGCAGCGTTCAAAACAACATTTTGGAAATTTCCGCCGGTTCAAAATCATCGTTTTTTTGTTTCCGAAACGAAAATCCGAAATCTCATTGCAGGAACTTTCAACTTTTTTCCTGCTGGATATTTCTTTTTTCCATCAACAGGTGAATTGTTGGTCTCGTAAAATGGAGCAAAGATGTTTTTTAAATGTTCAAAAATATTCAAAAAGACAGGAGATATGCGCCAAAAACCATTTTCAAAAAGCGCGCGAATTCAAATTTGGAACCATTCGGAAAAAAATGTATCTCTGTCATTTCAACATATTTTCGGACGAATAAAAAAAGAAAATGTTCGTCTCGACGAGATAAGAACTTTTCCAGTTGATGGAAAAAAGAAATATTGGTCAGGAAAAAAGTTATATTGAAATTTCGGGTTTTTTCCGAAACAAAATTTTTGAACCGGAAATTTTGTTTCGGAAACGTCCGAAACAGTGTTTTGAACGCTGCAATAATAGAAAAAGGAATACAACGACATTCGTACCCGTGGTCGAGCAATTTTCAAAGTAAAGTACGGTCTAGCAGGGGAACAATGGTGAATGACAAGTGAACATTTGCGTCATAATGATGAAAAACAGATTTGCGCTGTAGTCATTTTCAGTTATTTTCGTAGTCAAACAGTGAAGTGCTCGTGGTGATAATTTGTGGCAGAGAAAAACGCCACTGTGAGTGATTGAGCCAGAAAGAAAACGAAAAGGGAAAAGGGATGAAAGCAAATTATCCGCACAGGTAACGAAGTAAACACGAAATGAGGACTAATGGGAACAACAATTAGAATTACTAGGACTAGGGGGCGCTGTCAGACTTCGTCGGTTTGACCAAAAACGGTAAATGCTTGGGTGGATCGGGGCGAAGTCGGCTCAGGAGCGACTCGACTCGAGTATACGGTAGATTGGGACAGCAAATCGGGAGGGAACCTGAAAATAAAATTTTAATTTCAAATTTGCAAAACAAAATAAAATAAAGACGTACATTTTCGGGGAGGCCGGCTCGGATTTGAGCACAACGATGGGTGCTCGGTTATAGGAGAAGTCATGGCGGTTCGTGGATTGAGGCTGGTAAACATTTGGACCGGAACAGTGGCGGGAGAGTGG
Organism: Diplogasteroides magnus; assembly: GCA_014805445.1. Classification (NCBI taxonomy): domain Eukaryota; kingdom Metazoa; phylum Nematoda; class Chromadorea; order Rhabditida; family Diplogasteroididae; genus Diplogasteroides; species Diplogasteroides magnus. The sequence continues at coordinate 50,673 of JACMIF010000183.1, read as the reverse complement.
TTGAGGAGAGCGATTCTCTCCTCCTCCAATCACTCGTCGTTGAGGCGCCGGTGACTTGTACGAACCACCTGAAATGAATAGTTCGGTGAATATTTTGACCCCCAGAAATGCACGAAAATATACATAAGGCATTCCGGGTAGACGCGCTCTTATAGCAAGAGCCACTACGGTTATTAGCAAAGTAGCACGGCAACGAATCTGCTAGCACGCTCGTATCGTTAATGTGCATCAATATTTACCACTGAATATCAATCAAAGGGTGGTCCACACTCTATGGGTGGTCGCAACTAATCAGGGGTGGAGCTCTCTCTTTATCTCTCCCTGGACAACACACGATGCAGCTAGGATGAACAGTGGGTGGGAAAAAGGATTGGCATATTGCATGCGAGATCGATTATGTTTCATTGGTCATTTCTCGGAAGTTATAGTTTTGTGAAACAAAGCCAATCTCACATACAAACTATCAACGCTAGTGGGCAAGCCAGTCTACGACAGTTACCATGAGTATCTCTCTGTTGAACGGGAAGGGGAATCAACCTGAGAATGAGCGATAGAGAGAGGATTGTTAGCAGTGAGAAAAGGGAAACAGACAGTCGGCCAGAAAATCATTTGAATGCACGACAACAGCGATTACGAAATCGTTATTTCGTCATAATCATGAAATCTGTCGTGCGTTCATTGGTACGAAATAGCACTCACTGTTGGACGAGCCGACCGACCGCATCGACGAGGAATGACGATCTATGTACGCATCAGACTGTTGCTGAATGAGGTCCTGAGTATTACTGGCTGCGTTACGGTAGGTATTATTTATTTTTCATTACATAAAAATAGTTTCTTTACAGTAGGTTAGTCAAAGGGATAAATTCATCTAAAATCGCAGGCGTTTTCTCACCCGTTGAGCAGAAATGGCAGCGTTGACCGAGGCTCCAGACTCGGTATCCGAGCAGGCGCTGCTCACTGAAGAATCCGATAACCGTCGCGGTCGAACCATCAACGCAGCCTGTTGCGCCCTCTCAGTTCTGCAAAACAGATCAGTTGGCACAATGCTAAATATATAATTGGCAAGTGGCCAAGCAATTAATTATCCTGGCATGTTAGAGCGCAAGCATTTCGTGCAATTCACACAGGAAGCTACGTTCAAGCAGCAATTAACGTTACCTGGTGCAATCCCGAAATTATGGCATTGTTGAATTATTGTTGTAAATTCTGTTAGAAGTCGACATGCAAACCAGCTTTGCCAAAATCATAAATTTCCGATATAGACATCCTCACCGATCAGCTGTTATGTATAGATAAAATCCTTAGCTTCATTTCACGATTTTTCTTCATTGATCTATTTCGCAATCATTCAAAGCATCACACAGGCTACCTGTCACCACACACGCCGTGCACACGAGGCTCGCAAAGCGAGCCCGACCTTTGCTGTTGAGTAGTGGACTGTAGAATCGAGGAGAGATGTTCAACCAGCCGTTTGAAGCGACGCACGGGTCCTACAACGAAGTTCGTAATATACCGTAACAGAATAAAACACTCGGAAACATAAAAAAATAATTATTTTCCCACCTGCGAGAAGAGTGAATTGCACCACGTACATTGGTGGCTCTCCAGGTGCATTCACATTCTGGTTCCCAGGAAGAACATCGACCTGCAATTTCAAAAATTAATTTATATACTCAAATAAAAATTAAATCGAAATAAAAAAATTACATTCATCTTGACTCCTCGCGAGAAAACTGATCCTCCGGCAGTCGGGCCTCGTTTATATTCCACTCGGAATGAGGCTTGGCCAACGACAGAATGAGAAAGTTCGTGGATCTAAAACGAAAAAAAATGTCATCGAATTTGATTTAAAAATAATAAGAATAAGAATAAATACTTGCCGTCAGAAAGGCGCGAATCAGTTCAGATTTGATGGCATTCAGCGTTCTCCCTTGCACGGGGACCACATGGGTGTCGTCTCGCTCCACGGAGATAGAGGATGTGAGAGAGCCGAACCAGGACTTCTTTACGAGACTGAAACCTTTGATAAATCTTTGATACATTTTAAATACAGAAAATGTAAATCGACTATCCTACACATCCATGGTTATTGCACGAATTCAGAAGAAAGGATGATTCTATATTCTCAGTTCGATATTGTCGTTCTGACGCAGCCATGATTTGGAATTCCACCTAGCTTGTGCTTTTTAAAGGTTCATCAAGAATGAGATTTGATCATTTCTAATTTAGCAATAAGTAATTGAAAATGTCTCCTCACTCAGTGGTGTCGATGATTTGGTTCTCCTCATTATCACTGCCATTGCTCATTTTCCTCCTGTGGAATCGTGGAGTGCCCAGGAATGAATTCTTGATGGAGTTGATCTTCGCCCGCCATGGACCCGAACCGCTATTCAGTTGGCTGTTGCTGCTTCCTGAAAACGATTGTAAATATTTAAAATACACAAATTATTTCTACTTAGTAACCATAAATGCGGAAATTCAATACAGTAAAGAAACAATGTGAAGCTGTAACCATCAATATTTTGCAGTCGTAATCCTAATAAAAATTCTGACCTGATATTAAACTATTCGTTGAAGAAGTAGTCGATCCGAGACCTCCGCCACCCATACTATTAATCGAATCGGTCATCACCGACGGAGGAGAGTACTTGTTCTACAAATAATTATATATTTTAATTTAAATTAGACTTATTTACAAGAAAAATTCTGAATGAAAATTGTTATTACAGGTATTGTTTTAAATTCCATAAAATAATTCGAAGTGCATACCTGCTCCTTGCTGTCGCTCCTATTCGGAAGGGCAGCCACGCTAGCCGAAGATGTACTGGCTGTCGTGACAGACGGGGTTGAAGTCTCCATCGCAGTGTTACGGTCCTGAAAGGATAATTGCCGTAAATTTATTTCCATTCTGAAAATATGCCTTATGTATCAGATCATAAAGGCTCACAAGAATATGTAGAACAAACAATACGATATTTGTATAAGAAAATAAATACCTGTTGCCGTCGCACGTTTCTTGCTGCTTCGGCCAAGCATGCTGCATCAACTGGCTGCGTGTAGTAGTGGTAGTTGTTCGAGTTCCTATAACATTCATTCACTTACTTTTGGAACAAAATTGCCAATAAAATGGGCCGTAAAAACAAAAAATATTAACGAACCTCGTCGCTGATCGTCCCCGATCCCTGTCCTCTCCTCGGGCCGACAACGGTTGGGATGTCTCCCTTGCGAAAATGTCCCGAGGAGAACTTCTCGGGCTGCCATTCGGAGAGCCTCCGAGCGAACTGTGTCGGCCGGAGCGATACCTGTTAGTTAATGTCAACATCATATTAGATTATTGCGCGGAATATGGAACACGTTCCTTGAAAAATTCTAATTTCTGATCTATTGCCCCCGAATTCCCTTGCAAGTTATCATTGTCGGTCTGTCCGTATCCCTTTCTACTTGGGGTGAAGTGAGAGAGTATAGGGCCGTCAGGCGCGAGGCATCATGCATGTTGGATGTCCATCTTTTCAGCCTGCCCCCTCTATCCCCTTCTCGTATTCATTCGACGAATAGGTAAGCATGCGCGCACAATGCCGCCTATACACTATAGAAGACTATAGTCGGAATACCCGGAAGCTATCGTTAGCCATCGAATGAGATAGCGATGCTACCAATATGGGTGTGTATAAACAATTCATCCATAAAAATTAGATATTGCAAAGTTTGCAAATAAAGCAAAATAATGCAAACGGATAGATGTTAATATAAATATGGGAAGAAAAAACAAACCCGTACGATTTCCGAGGATTGATTGGACTTCCATCAGCTAAGCTGCCTACGGCGTATCTGAAATCACCATTCAAGTTTAAATTAATCGATTTTTAGAAATTATATATTTACCTTCCAGCTCTCGAAGTGTCAGTCCTCTTCTTGGGAGGATCGTTGATGACGGCGTTACCTCGGATGACAACCTGGATTTGAAGAATTATTTCAATATGTTAACTACTACTAGTATTTAGATTACTAGTACTACTAGTAATTTACTAGTCATCGAAAGCACAGATTCAGAAATATTTTTAAACGCAAATATTTTTGTATACGTGGCCTGACCTCAGTGTCATCCTCGTGCGCAGGTTTCCGTCGTTTCCTATCCAGAAGCAGGAAGTACACCATCTTTTCCGTGTTGTGCCTAAATTAAATTTAGGTTATATTTTTGAAAAAAATGATGTTAATACAATAAAATAATTAAATTATTTACTTTCCTGAAAGCAGGTCCCTGATGAGCTTTTCCTTATCCTTGAAGCATCCGAGCGAATTCATGTGGCGGAAGACATCAGGATCGATGGACTCTTCATTCGGGATGACGTGGGTCTGCAATGCAATCGTAATCTGTCCAGACAAGTGCCAGATCGCATTCCACCAACGATGTTTACTGTTTCCGCATACATTCAAATTAGTGCCTCTAACGACCGTATTCATGCATTTATATGCAAAATTTCGATAATGCTAGTAGCTATTCAATAAATGCATACTTGAACGACTTGTCCCATGGGCAGTTCCAGTTCAGGCTCGTCTCTGCTCGAACCCTTCACCCAGGGATGCCGGAACACTTCGGACAGCTAAAATGTAACAAAATAATTTTTCTAAAAAATGAAAATGAAATCAATTTGATTAAATTTAGAAGTTCTGTAAACAAAAAGTGTTTTGAAAATCTCACCGAGTATCGCTTGTTCGGGTCCACCTCGATCATGGCGCGCAATAAACTTTGGACGTCGGCGGGGACAAAGTGCGGAATGTGGAAGACTCCCTTCTTCACCTTCTCTAGGAGATTTCGAAGGTTGTCGTCGTCGAAAGGAAGGGCGCCCTGCAATTCTATTTCCCCACATTTTCGATTTGAGCATTATAGACTTGGCCGAAGTGGCGTAATAGATAATTTTCTGTAGTTTAGCTAACGTCTGTGAATAGCAATGTTTTATACCCAGATTGACTCACCACCAGGAGTGCGTAGAGAATGACTCCGCAGCTCCAGACATCGGCCTTTCGTCCATCGTACTTCTCTCCCTGTAAAACATACAATAATCTACCCATTTGAATATGATTATTGTAGCCAACCGGGTTAAGACCATTATCTTTCATGTGGTCGTCAACTCATCCCCATTATCGTTCCGAGATTCGTCCCTTCTTCCTCTCTTCCCCCTATTCTCGCATTTGGCCATTCTTCCACTTCTTCTCCCCACTCGCTGCCCATTTTCATCAATTGCCTAAGCACAACTTTTCTGCCGAGCAGAGACGAGGGGAAATAGGCCTAGTTAAGTCTTCCCCCGGCACGCTTTTTCTCGCACTCTCCAAAGGAGGAGGAGGAACATGGAAGAAGAGGAATGGAGGAGATTCAGGAACGATTGCGGCGAAAGATGAGCGGTCTTAGAACTTGAACTGCGCCAACTCGCTCAGCGCTTTTAGTTCGCTGAAGAATTTGCTGAATGAAAGACAGAAGTGTCATAGTGCCAAAATTACGAAATTAATATGAATGACATCATTCTAAGCAATCTCGCGGTGCATCAGTTCATTTCACCATTATGGCGCAAAGGAGCATGACGCCCTTGTATTTCACGATTTAGACACAGAGAAGAGGAAGAATACTCACCCGGATGACTTCAGGGCACGCATAGTGCGGTGATCCACAGCTCGTCTCCAGCATGGATCCTTCCACTTGCAATGAGGCCATCCCGAAATCAGCCACCTGGAAGAACATAATTAAGGCTATACCTCATAATGGATGTCTACCTTGATGTTATTCCGTTCGTCCAAGAGCAAGTTCTCCGGCTTGAGGTCTCGGTGGCTACAAATATACATATTGAGACCAACAATGGAATACAATACTGGGTGCTGCAGATACTTTTTCCCGGATTTGCTGTCAGATTACGGAGCTCGATTTTCATGCGACGATGCGCTCGATAAGTGTTCAATTGTTGAAATACGAAGCATACTAAGGATAGAAGAAATACAAGAAAATGACAAATTATAACAATTAGTACCAGATGTTGTGAGCGTGGCAAAAATCCAGCGCCGAGATGATCTGCCGGAAGAACTTTCTCGCTTCCTGCAAAGCTCGTGTTATGTTTACTGTTTCCGAATAAGGAAGTGCATCCTGACTAATCGAATTTCTCCCTGGACGAAACTCGTCGTAGAGTTCATGCACCTAAGGGTTCACGGCGCATTATGCAGTGAACCGAATATGCACGCATACAAGTACCTTAGACATCAGCCGACCCTTCCGTACGAGGTAGTCGAACAGTTCTCCGCCGCTCACATGCTCCAATAATAAGTATCTGTACAGATCAAAGATCAAACGTCGATTTTCGATTCTTACAGGTATTTCTTGTTTTCGTACACATCGAACAGGTGCAAGACGTGGGGATGCTCGATCAGCTTCATGATAGCGATTTCCCTCTCCACCTGCAAATATATTCTTAATCCTTCTAGTTGGGCTTCAAGGTGTTCGAGCTACATATATGCTAATCCATACACAGAAACTTCACTCTTGTCACCGGTCTAGATTCGAGGTCACACAGGGTTCAGGGACATTTTGGAAAACTCTTTTCGATAAAGCGCAGATAAATTAAAGTTCTACCATGTCCATACGGGTGATATACCATGGACATCTTCGCCATAAATGTGAAATATACAAATGCGCCGTCAGAACACAGAGAATGGTTATGCATTTGTTTTTTAAACAATTATTCGTAAATTTCCGTGGCGCTCCTGTCTTTCACCCGTCATTGCACCTTCCCGGGATGTTCGCTGTTTATATGTTCCCATCCCTTTCATGCACTCATTCATTAGTGGCTTCCTCTCATCTGCATTCACTCCGAAATGAGAGGGTGCACGGCGGAAGAAGAGGAAGAGGAGGCGTACAGCTCCCCTGATCCCCGCGCAGTCCGGCTGGCATCATGCTTCATTATCTCTGCCTGTCGTCACTCTCTCATTCTGCCACACTCTCTCACCCGGCGCTATAGGACCCGGCCGTCTAATTGAGATCAGTGTCTGACCCCCTGCTCTCACAGCAATTGTATGTTTGCGCGAGCACGCCCCTTCCTTCAAGGGGGTGGGAATTACTCCCAGTGGTGGAAGAGGAGAGAATGGATAATGCGCTGTGAGTGTATCATGCACTATCCCAATCGCGAGAAGAGGGGAGAAGAGGGACAGTAAATGGAGTCCTAAGCCCCTCAATGAAAAGGAATACGATTACATCACTGACTCCAGTCTTATTTTAGCACAAGGCTCGCGGACCAAGAAGCAAAGACAGAATCTCACCTTTTGCAACACGGAATCGGACAGCTTCTCCTTGTTGACGATCTTGATGGCGACCTTCCGACCCGAGATGCAATGGGTACCCGTCTTGACCAGGCCTGAAGAACGATTTATGATGTCTTCTGAGTAAATAACATACTGGTCATTTCACTCAAAATGATAACTGCGAAATATAGCGAATTCGATATTTGAACATTGTTTTACTATTTCTCTACCGCGGCGGTCGTATTTTTTCCTCAGCTCGTCATTTCCCTCTGGTGTCGAATTTTTGGCACCATTCTCGCCGCATCACAAAATTCTCGACCAGTTGTCAGGCGTGATTGACACGACATGCACATTTTGGTCGTTGTCTTCTTCTGCATCCCCCTTCCAATGAAATGGAGGCATGAGGAGGGACTGGCGAATTAACACCACTGCTTTCTTCCTCTTCTGCTTGACCTTGAGAGAGCACGGCGGAAGTGGAGAGAGACTTCCGGACTGTGACTGGTCGGGGTTTTTGCTCCAACTTGCACGTGGAAGAGTTATGACTCCCTGAGGGTCCCTCTCTGCCTTCTCTCCCTTGGCCCTCCACACTCCCTCACTTCTAAGGATAGGCTCTCTCTCCCTCTCTCTCACTCACTACCCAGAGGCCCTCTACTACGAGTCAGTAAGGCCTTGACAAATGTGGAGTGGCCTTCGGCGAAAATCAGTCCCCGGGGCAGCGGCCGGCAAAACAGTGGCGAGTAACTGCCGCGCACCACCAAGACAAGGGAACGATGAACCGGGAAATCGGCAATTGGACATTGGAGCTTATATAGCGTCTGCGACACTCGAAAAGCGGATTCATGACGTTACTTCATAGTTTACCATTATTTCGAAAATAATTATAAGGGTTAACGCACCTGTCTGTCCCTTGCCGAGCGTCTTCTCCAGTCGGTAGGGGCCGCAGTACTGTGCCTGGAAGAAGAATGGCATCGAGGAAGGGGGATGATAGGGTCCGACTACCAGCTATGCTTCTCCTATTCTTTCCCCATCTGGAATCCTTTCCTCGAAGAGGTCGACTACGGGTCACGCCTCCTCTCGCACACACAACACGCATCCCCAGTAGGCGTCCTTTTTCACTATAGAGACAGGCCTAATTTGACGGGTCTTTCGTCGCTTCATTTCGGGGAATTGTTCTAATTTGGTGTGCGTGCGGGGCCTATGCCCGTATCATTCGGTGTCGGATGAGAGGGGGAATAAGGGGAGGAAGGAAGGGTGAAAGATGAGAACCTGCTGCATCGTGCGGCCTCCTGCCGACCCGCCATCGGCCATTCTAGCACTCAATTCCTGCAATAGTACTACTCATTATAATTATCGATCCGTCAAACCCCCTCAATATCACCAAATCACACTCGATATACCTGATGGAGGCGGTAAGATCGACCGTGACGACCGTGGTATTGACTCATTGTTCGAGAGAAGCAACTACTGGGCGCTAGCTACCAGAATAGGAGATTATTCTAAGAATTGACTCCGGGTGCTGATCCTCCGATGAATGGCATAAGTGGGCGGGAGGATGAGCATATATATATACCGCACAAAGATCGCTAAACAACCCCCGAGATCATACACCACTTCCGTTCGTTCCTTTCCACCTGATAATGCGCGGGGGCATTCACACAGTGCACATTTCCATTTCCATCTACATCATGCTCAGTGAGCAAACGGCCAAAAAACAACCGTATTCAGGCCAAATTGTGATGGAAACGATATATGGGCACGCTATTCTTCGTCATCACATGGTACAATTGTTTTGTCCTGTTTGGAGCACGTTCAATGACCATTTCTCGTGGTATTGCGACAATAAACGGCACGATTACCACCTATGAAAGTTTTCGGTTTGCAAGAGAAAATGCACTCACGTCATTCACGGCGTTGAGCTTTGTGTTGATTTCTCCGAGCACCTGAAATTCCGAAAGAGATTAAAAGGGCGCATATCCCGGGATTTGCATATATATTGGGAGAAATTGGAAAAGGGCAGACGGCAGAGGAGGGGCTCATCTCCGCGCATCTTCCATCAAAATGCGCGGGGCCACATTCAGTCATTCCTTATCTCTCTCCCTCCCCTGAGCGGTCTGCCCTTTTGAAAAACGACCGCCGAGGGGAGCGGGAGTGCAGAAGAATGGGTGTGATTCGATGAGCTGATAGGGTTTCCAAATAGGTAAAAGTGCATTTCTCGTTCACCCGATTTCCGGTTGTCTCAAAGCGTGATAGACAATGGATCCTCAGTGCTTAGACGAATGAGAAAAGCACTTTTTACCGTTATTTAAATTATAATGGCATTAACTGACCTCTTTAAGCGCCTCTAGCATGCACGACTGTCTTGGATCTTCTTCTCCTTTCTGCTCTCCGCCCTTTCGACTTCCCTGAAGGGGAAGTCACTCAACCTCTACTGACTTGCACGGCATGAGTTCGGAGTGACGCGGCAGAATGGGGAAACGAGAGAGGCAAAGGGATGGAAGAGACAGACAGCCACACTCCTCCCTCTCACACTCCACTCTCTGTCGATACAGAAAAGGACTGTATGTGCCTTCTGAGAGATGGCAAGAGAGGGAGGATGGAAATGGGTTCCGATAAACTACTCAATGCTGTAGTGAGTGACAAGTGGACGGCGATTACAAGGATAGGCATCAGGAAGTCGAAGTTGTAGTCGCAAGCTGATTCTACTACATGTGTCTCTAGCACTATTTCTCAGTATTTATGGCTATTTCTATGTTGCCATTCACATCTGGAACGCATTTCGTCGCGATAATGCTGTAATTGGTATGCAAACGCGGGGGCAAATCCAGTGGAAAAAGCCGCGCCTCCTTCTGAGTAGCTACAGAAGCAGCAGCAATAATAATAAGCGAGAGAGCCAGAAGGACCAGAAGGGGGAGATATAATCGTCAATGAGTGGCGGTCGTGAGAGAGAGGCGCTGTTGCGAAATGGACGGATTGAGGGTCGGGTGCGAATGAATAAAATGTCGAGCGTACTCTCGAGAAGAAAAAGGAAGTGACTGTGGTGGTCAGTCTGGATATAAAAGGTCGTGAGAGATGACGCCCAACTGGGCTCAATAGCCCTCCTCCTCTTCTTCCTCTTCTTCTTCTTTTCGTCGTACATGCTTCATCCTCCCCATCCGTCCAATATTCCTCTCTCTACTTCTCTTCTCTCTCCACTCCCTCCGTTTCCTACTGTTCCTCCCTCTCTCTCTATAGGCCTCTCACACTCCTCCACTCTCCACTTCCCCCACCATCTCTGTCTCTGTGCATTCTCTGCCCTTTTCAGTGCTTGAGGGGGAAGAGGAGGACCTAGTATCACCGGGACCTTCACCACTCATTGTTCCCCCTCCCGTCCCCCCACTCAAGCCGATTAGGAAGAGCACCGCGGGCCCGATCATTGTGGTCATGCTCAGGAAATCATTTATGGCTGCGCCGGAAATTGATATATTAGGACCGAGGTTCCAGACGCGGTTTTCATTCTCGGCCTACCACAGACAACCAATAATTACCGCTGGAGAATTGTAGCAAACAAAGTACGCGTTGAATACATGAGGAAATAGTGTGTGTACTCGCAATTAGATAGGAAAGTAGAGAGATGGCGAACGCATTTGCATATGCAATATTGAGTGTGTGAGTGTGTGTGTGAGTGGAGGGCCATGATGGGGGCCGAACGGAACAGGAAGCCACCCTTAGGAGGTCTTATGGCCACCCACACAAGACGAGTTGAGAGATGCTGCTGCATACACAAGTCATGAATCCTCTCCTCTGACGGCACCCATTTCCTGGCGGAGGCAAGCAAGTAAGTAAGTAAGTAGGCAGTTGTTGTATCTATTCTGAGAATCCTTTCGGTAAGCCCACGCCGACAGGTGTAATAGGCAACCATGATAAAAGTACATTGTTGCCACCTGGATCAACCCACGCATAATGATGTGATGTGTGATCAAAAACAGTGACAGAATTGAATGAAAGAGGCCTGCGACAACATCCGGGATATGAAGGAACGGTCAAGCGAAGATCACTTGGTCGTTGAAAGGCGGAATGAATGGATAAGGGAAAATCCGCAAAATCTGACGCACACCCGCGCACGCGATTGCTTATGATAAGTATCACGAACTGGCGGATCGAATTCCTCGATTCAGACAGCAGTTAAATGTAATATTCGAAACTCGGGACACATTTGATGTTTAGACAGGCGGAACTGTATTGCGGAATGAAACAAGGAATATTTCGCCAGGCCTCACTTAGGTGCCTTCAAGTGCCTTTAGACTCAGTGGCTCCTTATAGAGGCCTGGTGCAAGAGTAGGTACATCGATTCATTGAAAAGTGGAGAATTCACATTAATCTCGTTTTGCTTTTTACAATGTGGACATGGATAGGGTTAAACAATCCTTATGGGGGAGTAGTCAATGCCTTGGCAGGGAAATTGTTGTCATTGTTGGGGGAAACGACATCTATGTACATTACTCTCCGAGACTCAACTCAAAACAGCGGGCAAACATGGAGGGAAGAGTGCATCTCGGGGCAAAACCAAGTGCGTGGAATGGCCAAGGAAGGAGGAAGGGGCGGGAATCGTGCCCCTGGGGGAGGAAGACCAGAAGCCTCATAGACATTTACGCGATAATGAATGGATGGGTGAAAGACAGGAGCGCCATGGACACCTGCGCCGTAACAGTGAAATTGGCAGACCGCCATGAGCATCATGTCGTGATTGTTCATTTCACTAGTCTGGCGCAAATGTCCACGACGCTGCGGTCTTTTACTTCTAGTGATTGCCAAGACTGATCCGAACAGTGGCTTTCTAGCAAACTGAAGAAGAACGGTGATATAAAACTAGGCGTCAATGTACACAGAGTAACAACATTGATAAATCGGGAGCTCATCCTATCTAGTCAACGACCTACATGCAAATGTTATGTACCAATAAGACTTCACTGATATATTTCCGGCCCGGGCAAATGTTGTACCTATGACTGTTCTCTGGGAGCGGAATGGAATATGGCGAGTAGTTGAAGTGAAAGTATAGAGATCAGGGAGAGTCTTCCTCAGCTTCTCGTTCACAATCCACCTTTGTGGGAATCGTGGACTTTGTGAATTCCGCCGGAACGGCTCGTATCATGAAGCAGAAGAGGGCGTTGGACGCGATGAGAATTCCTCCATGGAAGATGAATAACCAGAACCTGAAAATATATTCTTTAAATAGCTCCTCTGGTTCCGATTTTACCCACTTAGCCATATATTTTTGGTTTGACGCATACAATTTTTCATGAGACACTGTAAATATTCCTAAATTTCAGAGCGAAAGTTAGGAACGCATGCCGTGTTTCCCCCCACGACCAAATCGCATTTCGTATGTGCATGGGGGCCGTAGGACACTCTCGGGGCATGACTAAGTATGGGCCTCTCAGCTTCACAGGACAGGTGCGAATGCGCCGAACAACCATATCCAATTCCATCTCCATACTGAGTATACATGACGAAGGCGACGGATAATTTCACACTTCGCCCCTCCATTCCAACCACGCCCCGGGGGCTGAGTGTGGCACTTTCATTAACTGAAGGGGGGCATTTAGTGCCGCCGACAACTTGGTTGCGTCGCACCGAGTAAGTCATCCCCCTGAGAGAAAAAAGAAAAGTGGAGGCCACTGTAGATAATTGCAGGGGGATCGCGGCCAGAAACCAGGGACAGAGAAAGCCTCGTGGCATTTGATTCAGAAGCTACTGTTGAGGGATGAAGTAAAAGTGATTCATTACGTATACAGATGCACCATCCAATCAGATGTATATTTCAATACTGTATCCATACTCACCATCGGCCCCTGAATTTCGGCACTTACCACCGGTTCCTATATGTCAATTCTTACCACTGGTCCCATGTCGTCTCTGGAGCAATCCACCATACGAGGAAAGGCTCCAGAATCGTGGAGGAACTGATGATCACGCCGATTATAGTGAACATGTAGTGCGAGTACTGCCTGAAATATGACATGTCAGAGTTATGCGAGAAAAGTAAGATATCTTTTAAGCCCGACTCTTCCCAGTTGAACCTTTTCTGTTTCATTGACTTCGTGCACACCGAAGGTCGTGCTTGGAAGTTGGGGTCGGGGAAGCATGCATAATTTTCATATGCTTGGGGAATGTTTCGACTGACCGACATTTAGTCATTTCGTCTAGTTTGAGAGTCAGACGAGCAATGTAAAATATGCCAAAATTATCAGTTGATTTGGGACACCAGTACAGAACGTAGGTAGATGACTGTACGGCTAATGTATGGTCTAACTTGAAAAAATATGTTCTGGAATTCCGATTCCCAACGTGATTCTGACATGCCAGTTCTCACACTGAACTCGTTGCTCGATTCAGGCCCCGGATGTGCTTCAGCCTGATTTCATTATGCGTTCGCTACTTCTTCGAAGTGTCCTTCTTGAGAATGAACGTGAGAAAGTGTGAATGTGGGATCACAATATCCACTGAATAATGTCAGATATTTCAGATCCTATTCTATCATCATGGCACAAATGTCCGTACATTTATTCGCTCACTAACACGAAAAGGTGCGTTTGCGATGGCGAAAAGATTTCTCTACCCCTATGTTTACTACGGAAGCACCCAATAACTAATTCACAGTACTCGGATTCCACTTGCGTATTCCCAGGACTGTGCTCCCCCGAAGGCACAAACAGCAAATACTCCATCAATCCTACCTTGTAACAAGAATCGCGGCCTTGTTAAATCCGGCCGAGTTCCATCCAATCATGCCCTGGCAAATTGTTATGAACACCGCACACATGACCTGAAATGATTTCATAATTATAAGTTTTCAAATACTGTTTACCTGCTGACTAACTGGGATAAAGGCGAATATGATCATCATTGCTCCCGAAAGGCCACATGAGATGGTGTTGAAGAATCTCGTCTTGAAACCTTCGTTGACGGATTGCCACCTATCAGAGATTACTCCTGAAAGGAAAGAGGATATGCTCTCAGTGCTAATAAAAACCATGGATATTTGCGCAATCATAGTGAAAGTCTGTTTCGCTGTTTTGGCGTAAATATCCGACAGTCACTGACCACTCAGCAGTTTGAGAGCCAATTGCATGGCAAAAGAAGTAGCGTTGTAATATGATGTCTGCAGGTCAGTCAGTCCTACGGCCTGAAATTCATTTTCGGGTAACAGAAAGGAGCGCCATGAATTTTCGAGCCATATCACAATGTACAGATGGACCGCAGAGACTGATGCTGTTGTCTTTCATCCACATTTTTATTGGCACCTCTATTACAAAGAAAACAAGATCTTCTAAATCAATCATTTTGAGAATATCCATGATAGAGTTTACTGTAGAATTACGAAACGCCGACCTTCTTGAGGATGCTCGGTGCGAAGACAATCAGGGGTGAGATGCCATTGTAGTTTCCGATGGCGGCGATGATGCAGGCCCAGACGGACATGTTCGTCCAGAACTTCCTAAATGCCCTCATTTCCTAAATGTTTATGGTAAATTGCCAACTTCTTCGGCACCGTGGGCTTCTTCTTCCTGGACTCCAATTCCCTTGGTTGCTCTGAAGAAGCAATGACTTTGTATTCCTTTCCACTGAGATAGGGATGGACAGCAGGCTGGTCGTGGTAGATGAGAATCCAAAAGAACAACACGGCGCCTGAGAGCGTTATTTGAGAAGAAATACGGTCGAGATCGCCCAGATCGTATTCGCACTCTATCTGATGAAAGCCCGAGCTTTAACAAACATTACTATTGAAGCTGCAGGACCACGACGGACATGAGCTGCCGCATCAATTATCACTGATAATTTTGAGCTTTGAGTAGCTAAAGTTCGCCGAGAGACTGTGAGAATGCCGAGAGGCAGAGATAAAGTACTAAGTTACTACACCGGCTGATCTTGGTGGAGTACCTGAGGCAGCTGCATTGAAATAGAAGATGGAACGCCATCCAAAAGTCTCGCAAAGCACACCAGACGACGCCATGACAATGAAGATTCCAAGCTGAAAAGGCAACACATACATGTTAACCCACATCAGCACGATGCATACTTGAGTTAATACGACGGAATGAAATATATTAACGGTTTCAATTTCACCATTATGGCGCTATTGTCCATGGCTCGTTCTTCACGCGGACAAACAGGAACGAATGTCCTTTCTGCAAACCTGGGAGTATGAGGAGAGAATGGCAATGATGATGCCCATCTCGGTGTGAGGAGTCCAATGAGAAACCACATGGCCAATCAGAGGGACCGTGGGGGCAACTGCAGCGCCTTGGAGGAACCTGAATGTCACTGGAGGTAGGGAAAATGGGTGAAAGGCAACGGTAATAAGCTAATATCCTTGGAAACTGAATGGCTGGAGTCAGATGTTCCCATCTCAGATTACGATTCAACCATCATGGATTGTTGTATTTCACCAGATGAAATAACACATACACATACTTGAGGAGGATGGTGGACTCTGGCCAGTAGTCGTAGAGGATCGGAATGAGGGCAGTACACATGGTGGAGATGGCAGTGCCGATCATCACCTAGATTATATAATTTCCCTAAGAACATCATTTCTGTCCCTAGTCTGGTCCGGAAATTACTTCTCTAGTAGAGATCATTTCTTCATAGCGAAGTGTCTAATTAGGGAGAGAAAGGTCGACTCGTGTTTGTACCGCATCACTGTTAAGTTTTCGGTCAAATTTTTCTTCAGAGCAACCCATCTCTGTTTCTAGTTCTGCACCGTCTCACCCCATGATACTTATAATTTTTAATCCCTTTTTTGCGGTTTTCTATTTTCTCGATCGGCACAACAACCATCATCGCTGACACTCTGACATCGTCAAGATCTGCCAGATCAGTGATTTTGCCGTGAAAGAAAGAGACTCCCCTTTATCTCGCCCCATGTCTTTTCCTTAAAATGAAGAGAAAAGAAATTTTGGGGCTCAGTCATTACGACACCTTCATCATTTTGAATCGCATGATATGAACAATAATTGCCAAGTAGTCTACATAACCGCAACATCGCTCTCAATGTCCAGACACGATAAAACTTTTTCAACGATCGCAGAACCCGAAAAAGTCTTTCCGATATGGCAAATCACCTGATTCCTCATCGAGACCTTGCACTTGATTATTAGGAAAAAGAAGAGCGCCACGAGATTTCCGGCAGGGAACGTGGAGTATATCAGACTAGATATGACCGGCGGGAAGTGCATAACGGGAGAGTGACGAGGATCACTGCAAGGAAAAGGTACCGTAATCTATTTACAATAATCCCAAAAAATCGACTGGGCGATCTTTCGAAACATTCCTCCATGGCCGTCAGATTACGGCAGATGATTTGCACTAGAGTCATAACTCCTGGCCATACGCTGGGTTCTTGATTTTGTCACAAGAGCACATACTACAGAAATGATTGTTTTGTTCATAACTATGCTGTGGAAGGAGATTAAGATAATGTATTCCTACTAACAGAAATATTATATAATTCAGGGATGTTTCAGATCCAAGATTAATAAAACCGGAAATGGGGAAACCTCTAACCTCTCGAAAATTGACTGCGTGTCCACAGATGAATTAACGTTGCAGATCACGGCAAAATTGTATGCGAAACTGCACGAGATGCTAATTGAAGCGATAGTCGCGGCCAGGAAAACGATATAATAGCGAAGATAGGGAATCTTCCATCCTTCGGATCCTCCAGATGCACCGTTGCCACTCTCGCCTGCCTGAAAGGTCATTCTGACGTGTGAAAACAGATGTCATAACATGTTTTAGCATAGCAACAGGTTCCGCACACAGCACGATACTCCGTGAGGGTTTATAATCAGCCCTCGGGTTTACCATTGTTGGCTGTTGCGGCGAAGGACGAGGTTCATCCTTCGCCAAGGCGGCAGGAATTGGTTTGAGATTCTTTGGATTTTGGACAGTACCGATATTGCGATGAATGGATGTTCTTCCTGTCGACCGTTCTTGAGCGAACTCATGTCCTGAAATGAAGATGGTTTCGAAATAAACTTTGGAAAAAGTAGCGAACGACAACTGTACACACAGAGAAAATGCTCGAGCAGTGAATTGGCTAATCTATCCAGGTATGCGCATTATAGCGAAATCCAAGAGATCGCTGAAAAGTTTGTTTTGGTTCGGTAATCGGAAAAGTTTACGACATCGTGCACTACGAAACTTTTATGACTAACTCGAGCTGCAGGAGCGGAGCATTAATGGGACTGAGATATGGAGAAATGGGAGCACCAAATCTAAGGGAGAAACAAGAGAGTGGATATCAGAAGTCAATTCCGACTGGTCTATTGCTCCTACTGACTGATCGTGTCTCTCTCTTTCCTCTCAGTCGACTTTTTGTGTCCCAATCCGCTTACTTCTCAACTCCTGCGCCCCTGAACAACACAACTGCATACAGACTGTAGCGCCTAGAGGTGATGGATGACCACCTCTTGGCATGTTTCTGTAAAAAAACCAGGGAATGATGGGAGAACCAACTATATCAAACAAACATGCAAGGAGAAAAAGAGTGGGCCTATAGTGAAAATTTATAATATATGGAAACCGAATACAGAATTTTACGGCGGAATCCACATGGATAGGCAAATGACACGGAGGAAGTGGTAAGATTATAAGAGCACAGGGTATGAGACTGCAGTCTTATCAATGAGGGTCATGATGGAGAATCACTCGGAAGAGGGAAAAGAGGGACAAGTGAGTGAATGGTCAACACTACTTTGCTCCTTTGCGGACATTACTGTTAATAAAGATTAGGACAGTGACAAAGTACACTATTAGAACACAAGGTTCTGAGATAAAACGCTATGAGTTTCTATGTTTGGAGGAATTTGGAGGGACAATAGCAATTACAAACATCTCGTATACGCTAATTCACAGTGAAAACTTGAGAGGGCAGTAGTAAGGAGAGGGTGAGTCTCAGCTGAGAGCCAAGAGTCTTCTCTTTCTCTCCCTGCATCCATATGAACAGCAAGGCGTATTTTCTGCAGCCACGAAACCTGTGACAACGCACTCATCACAGCGATTTCTAGGTATATGTATGCTTACGCGTCATGACAACAAAGACGGAAAATTGAGTCCCTTGAACGAATTTCATTTTGCACGTGAATAATGTCAATCATTCCTTTGAATAGTACAGCCCTTGCAGAAAAAGAACTTTTTCGCATTGTTACTCATCATTGCGTAGAAGGAAAGAAGCAAAGATCATTTTCCGGAAGAAGGAAGAGTGAGTGGATTGTGCTGTATGCAGGAGCCATTGTTCGATGCAAATATGAACGGAACTAGAGAACATCATACTTCACCGGTTTAGCAACAGAAAAATAAAGTGCAGACGAACTGTTGCACTTTCTCAATCAGCACGGTAATCAGTCAATCTCGCTGTGATCTTGCATGAAAAAGGTGTCTTTCGCACAGAACACACGCTATTCTTGATCGTCGATCAAACAAGGTAGGCGGGTAATTGTGTGTTTTCGCAACAAAAGCCATATCTCAAAATAGATTCATAAATACAGTAGGCACTTGGCACAGCAAGTGAAAAAACTGACGAAATGGCATTAGGTGGCACCATATTTGGCAAAATATTTACGAATATTAAAGTGAAGGACTACTCGTTTTGCGTTGGAAGGGCTCTATCACTGGAAAAGCGTCTAGTGCAAATCACGGACTAGAATAATGGTCTATCACGAAGAAAGGGGAAGTCGATCACTAACCACGCAGTACTTGTGCTATCACGATGAATTAAACCGGGGGAGAAGTGAAGGGTATAAGAGGAGGGGAATAGCACAACAATAGTGAATATACATACACACAAGTATCTACAAGTACCAACTTAGGAACCTGAGGTAACAAGAGGATAAGAGAGGGTAACAGAGGTGAGACTAACATCTTTGCATAACATTTACAGCGAACCCGGGTAGTGTGGAATGTGGGTTGAATAGCGATTATCGATTGAAGGACTCGGGGATACGGTAGCTAGTCTTCGTTATCGGAGTCGTTGAGGAGCATCTGGCTGGAGGCGCGTTCCTCGCGTGCACGGGTAGTACGAGGGGTCGCACGCAGCTTGTAGCGATGTAGGCTGCGAATGGAGAACGCCGAGAAGCTACAAAGTACATGTAAAGTATGCTATTGCGGTCAAATCACAACACTTTAATCTTGTTGACCCCCAGCAGGACTAATTTCCCCCACCCACGGATCATCCTTCAATTAATCCCACCACAAAAGTATCAGGACGATCAAAACATCCTGTCAATGAAATGCCGATCGTGTCGTGACTTCAATGTGAAGAGCCACCAAAATGGGTGAGGAACAGTAAATCCCATTTACACTTGCATCATACTGTGAAATAGACAGATGAGTTATCATTCCATGGCTCGAGTTTCCGTTTCATCATTATGGCGCAAGTGTCCATGGCCTCTCATATCGCGCAAATCAGGAAATGGACTCACATTGCACCGAGTAGTAGACAGAATGCGATGAGAGAGACGACGATCACGTTGTGGGGGAATCCTCCTAGAAACTCCATATCGGCAGACAGAGGAGCTTCGAATTCTGCAAACACGCAAATACGTGGCAGAAAACGTGTGGAAACAACGGAATTACTCCAACAATACGTGTCATTTCTGTTGCCCACACACACAGTGGGGGTGGACGAGAGAGTGTGTGAAAGGAAGAGAGTACAAGGGTGACTGAGAAAGAGAGAAAGCGAGAGAGTGCATTAGGAGTAGAGGGACAGAGAAAGAGAGAGTGATCGATCAGCCTCTCCTCTGTGTACTAACACGTTCCAACTCTGACAAGGATTTAGAATCTCAATTTGAACTACACGGTGCACTGTGATCTATTCATGATGTGTGTCTGATCACGTCTAGTGGTCGCTAATCACGAATTACGTCTATTCCAACCGTTTTGATGAGGATGGGCGTGGAACTGTAAATCCATCTATACAGCAGGTTATACAGTTATGTTCGGAGGTCTGGCGAGATATTAATATATTTAGAGGTATGATTCTATCTCACTAAAATTCGGAAGTCTCCCTGTTTGTTGGAGTGGCGAGCATGTACTCACCCGATTCGGCCATCATTCTCCGTTGTACTCCCCACACAGCGGGCTGATCGAACATCATGATCAAGTCGACCACTGCGCCGTTCGTCCACGCAAATCCTTCCTGCAATTTATTTCAGAATTAAAATTCTTTGATTTTTTAGTCCTTTTGACTCTCTTCAAAATATTTTTTGATTTTTCTGATCGATTTCTGCACAATATTCTACTTTTATTGGCGATTTTCATTGCAAAATGTTCCCATTTCCTCCAGTTTCTTCTCGGTTTAACAACAGAAGAAGATTGACTCACTTGCACTGGATACTCTCCTCCTCCTCCGTGACTGCCATCACACTTGGTCGCATCGTACTTCTCCCAGATTCCCGGCGCCTGAACGATGACCATGTTATCTCGAAAAGACGAGGACATTGCGCTAATTAATATAAAGTCATGTATACCAGGAACGAGGGATAGGGAAAGGAGGTTAAATATTGGTGTGGACTCTTGTGCAGATGAATAAAGATATTACTAGAGGGATGAACAGACTGACGTGCGCTTGGGGATGCAGGAAGGCCGAATGATGATACGGGAAACGAATTAGTGGTGAATGGACAGAAGCGCCATCATTATCTGCATTCTAACTGCGCATCTGGCTATTGCACCGTTACGGCGCAATCATATTATATGTACATGGCGCAGTTGCGTTCCACCTACGGGGCATAAATGAGGTGACTGAGAAAAGGGTAAACTTGCAGTGCCGTTAGGCGGACTGAACACTCCCATGTACACAGTTTCAATAAAGTGGTCCGCTCCCGTCTTCGCTTTCTCCACGAGGAAAGCGTCACTGAAATGGAGCATACTGTAGGTCATTCAGGCCTGAATTTGGGTCAAAATCATGTAAAGTCGTACCGACTCCTGAGGAGCGACATCACCCAGAGGTGCATGGTTGGCGCCCACAAATTGGGAAAGTCCCACTGCTCAAATGAAGGGACGGGAAGTGTGGTGGGAACGCCGCCTGCAACAGAAAAGATACTCACAGTGAAAGTTACGGTCGTCATGGATCCTTGCGCCGTAATTATGTTAAATTGGCGCATCTGTCCATTTCATCATTACGGCGCAAGTATCCATGACGCTCCTGTTTTTCATCCATTTCTCGTCCGGAAGTGCTTGTAGTACTAACCACTGAAGTTGAAGACATGGTTCTTGTCGAGGTACTCGGTGATGCGGGAGATGGCCTCGCCTCCTGGCTGCAGTACCAGAAGAGGAAAGATGTTGGAGGGGAAGAAGCTCTTCCTTGGCGCATCCACCTCGAGGTCGTAGTCGAACCACACTCCTGCAACAATTCTAATTTACTGAGTCACATCGCATTTATCTGTTGTTCAGTGCAATTCTAGTCTATTTCCATGTTCGTAATACATTTGGACCGCAACTCAAAGCAGAAAACGCCATTCCTCGACGATTTAGGCTATGATCATTTACGGAATGAAATGAACCCTCTTGTGCATCCCAGAAGAACTCGTGTAGGTCCTTACTCAGTGCCTGGAACTTGGCACGGAAACCGGCTGCCTTGCTGAAACATTAATATTCTATCCAAAGTCTTCATATCTTCTAATTCCTTTTGCTCATTTTGTTTGAAGCGCAGGAGAGTGTGAATAGCTGCCATTAATACTTTACTGAGTCACATCGCATTTATCTGTTGTTCAGTGCAATTCTAGTCTATTTCCATGTTCGTAATACAATAATACGTACCTTGTCTCATTGATGGAATGGTACAGTTTGGCCGCCGCTCTGTAGTTCCACGCCATGAAGGTGTTCAAGTCCACGGGGAGGATTTCATTCGTGTGGATGGACCGCTTGTTGTCTGAACGAATGTTCTTCTTTCTCTTTCCACTACGATTACGGTAGCAAAAATGATTGATTACGGTAGCATCCGGTAGCATATCCATATGGTAAGGTGACTACGGTAGTCATAACAAAGTGAGGATTCGGTACTGACAGGCATCGCTTCCGTTCTGGGCGAACCATCGAGAGGAGAAGTCCCATCCACTCTCGCATGCAGAGGCAGTGGATGACCACACGGATTCAGCCGCCCGAGAACTATTCATGCCCTGGAACGGATGGTTGGCTCAGTCTATGGCCACGAGACGTAGATACCTGATAGTAGTCAACGAGGTAGTTCTCCGGTCGAGGGCAGTTCGAGTTTGCCTGGATAAGGACAGATTACGTTAGTGTATCTAGGCATCTTCGGAATGATAAAAGCCATTCTTCTCCGCCGCGCTGTTGTCTCATTCCATCATAGAGAACCTCGCGGCGGAGAAGAATGACAATATATTTACGGATTTTGAACCCCTGGTAAGTGCATGTCATTTGGTTCCCTTGACCATTCCCTATTCTCCCTCTTTCACACGTGATTGGGACTTATTTGGAAAACTGCGGGGTGTTGTGCCTATACAACTTGATTCTTTTGACTACAGGTGCAATTGTCAGGAAGTGTATCTCATTTCAGTAAGCGGGTTTCCATCTGCAAGGACGAATATGGTAAAGTGAAGATAATGTAGTGGAAAATCTATAGTTGCTTGCATGATGATCCTATCTGATATCCCCAATTCATATGTGCTGATGGAGAAGTCGATACTGACCCTGTACTGGAAGAGCGTGTACGTCTTTCCCGCCCTCTTCACAGTCCTCGTTCTGTTCATCTCGAAGAATGTGAGTTCCTTCTCCACCGCGGAAAGCATCGTCAGAGTGAAGTTGGCGTCTGGAGCATATGTGGAGAAATCGAAGAGCATCTGGGTGAAGAGAGGAGGATGAGTGCGGGAAGAGAGACTGCAAAGGATTACGGTACTCCCCTGGTTATCAGGCAAGTTTGAATTCTCTTCATTTCACTTTTTAACACTATTCAACATTTTTCACAGTTGTGGCATGATAAGTGAGTAGAGAAAGGCTCAAGATGCTTACCTGATCTTGCCCGAATTGGGGATGAATCCGTGTGTGTTGATGAGAAATGCGAAGTTCTCGATGATTCCTTTGACAGTGGAAGTCATGTTGGAGATCAGGAGGCCTGAAATGCCTTTGTAGCGTCCATCCCTATGTATTATTGTGGAAAAATGGATTGACATAGCTGGTACACATGACTCTTTTCGCCGGTCCTATAAACATTACGCTATTTAGCGCATAGTGTCGTAATTATTATATAAAGG
>JACMIF010000183.1:0-24716 GCA_014805445.1 Diplogasteroides magnus | reverse complement strand
CCCGCCCCCCCCCCTCGCCCCCCCCCCCCCCCCCCCCCCCTGATCTGTGGTAATTTATTTTCGAAATTGTCAACTGTTTGCTTGCGTTTTGTTGCATAAAAAAAATGGCAGACTTTATTGTTGGTCATTATTGCGATAATAAAGCTTTGAGACAACTGTCGATACAATCTCTGAAAGCAAAACAAGGCTGGGCAACATTATGCACTGGGTAAGGGGAAGTATTGCTTCGCAAGATGGGGCAACAACAATAACAACATGTACTCTGTGTGCAAATGCACTAAGCTTTCTGAAACAGTAGAAGAGTGCATGTTCGTCTATGGCCTAGACCTCGTGGAGCGGTTGACTATCGCTTGAGTGAGACAACCGTTCTTTGTGAATTATAGGCCAGACGACACTCTATTACTGTTTTAGAAACCCTAAAATGCACAGTAACTTCATCAATCGTAAGCGATTATGTGAGGACAGCTCTTTGAGAGAAACGCTACCATGCTTACAGTGATGCAAGATATGGGGAATGGTGTGGAAAGAGTCCGTGAAGTATGGAAGAAGTGAGCTAGGAAAGCGAAGTATGAAAGAACCGAGTAGTAAGAGAACCAATGGCCTTTGTGTGTCAAAGCTAAGATTGGCTGGTAAGGCCGGCTGAGGATAGATTTGAGTCTGGCACTTGAGACGACGATACTATGTGTGAGAATATGCATAGGATACTGTAGCTGTAGGAATCTCTAGAATAATGTGATGTTTGCGTAGATACAGTTATTAGTGATTGGATGGACGACATGGAGAGTGCAATCGTATCTTTTTCGATCAAGAACAGAAAAAAAATACTTTTCAAAAGATGAGCGCACTTTCCAGTCGGTATCCAAAGAGAACAATGGATTGAGGTTTAATCTCGATGCTCGCGTTCGCGTGCCCACTCCTCCAATCCCCGCTTCTTCAGTTCGGTGGGAAAGAACTTCTCGTTGGCTACTCCATATGGACCCCAGAATCGACGGGGATTCTCCCAGAATGGGCCGATGTGGATGCCTATGGCGCCGTGCGAACAGTTCCAGTTGACGATCTACAAGAAATCGAATTACATAGGGAGATCCTGGTTCATAGTTCATTGTTAGATTTATCCCTATTAGTGACAAATCTAGCAATGAACATGACTATAGTATGAATGACTCTCATAGACAATTTTATGAAGCCACTTTTCTACAGTATCCCGAATTTCAGGAGTTGACTTAGGGATTCACCTTCATAGCGACATTCTCCATCATAAACGAGTCCACCCCACAGCATCCTCCCACACCAATGGCGCCCGCCTCGATCCACCTCTCGCACATCGTCACGGTATCGTATCCAGGGTGCATCAGCCTGTAAATACAATCCTGTCTTATCATCCGACTATGATCGCTGAACTTGAATGGAAGACGATTTTGCATTCAAAGTACGAGACCTTCGTGATAGGAAGCGTTAGGAAGCATTCATGTTGTAAGGCATGTTGTTCCTAGTTATAGCAGTCTAGCATGTCGGTAACAAACTAGGGAACAAATGAAATGAGTATTTGATACCCCCTACGCTCGCTGTCGTTCACTTTCCGAACTTCACTAAATGCTTCTACCAAATGGCGTGTCTCACTTCTCGTGGGATATTCGGTTGCCCGAGTTGGGGTAGACGATGATGTGCTTCCCCGCCTCCTTCCATCCTGCCTCCACTAACTCCTTGATCTGACCCTCCGCATGCCACGGCGAAGAACAGTTGACGCCAATGGCGACTATCTACAAAGATTTGGATTTAATACCGAGATTGTTTTAATCCCCAGAGCAGCATCGCTTTCGAGAAACCTTTGACACTTTCAAGTAATTACCAGAGTTCAGGGAATTTATTTCCGATAACTATCCATTTCTATAATTATCCTATTACATAATAATATTTTTCAGACGCACGATGTATATTTTCGTCCCCATTTTGACTTTTCATCATGCGGAATTGAAGGCCATGCAACACTACAAATTTCAGACCGTAACAATCGGTGACGCGTCGCCAAGACACACCTTGTTTCGACCTGGGACTAAATAACAACTTTTACTGTTGATTATTTAGGCCTGCTCCCTTGTTATCCCCGAGAATACACATTACATTGACGCGAGTCCTCTCAATAACATCCGGTGTGATCGTTATCATTACTTCCCCACCACACAAACATTGCTGCGGGTGCAAAGGCACTGGGCGCAGGCCAAGGCGCCACGAATAACTTGCACGTGATACGGGAATAGAAAACAGGCACAAGACAACAGAACCTTTGACATTCGCGCCATAACAATGAAACGGACATTTGGGCCGTTGAATGTTGACGCATCCGCCCATTTCAACATTATGGCTGAAATCCCTGTGGCGCTCGTGGATTTTGCCCTAGGAGGCATCTTCTGTAAGACTGGACCTCCTGGGCATATCATGTGCACAGTTTTTCAACTGTATGTCTCCGAATTGGCTGAAAATTTGGTTCTAGGGTAAATCGACCCCGTAGATCACGAATCTGAGGTCCGTTTGACATGAAAATATTTCGTTGCCTCAGGGCATGAAAAATATCTGAAAATTCGTCAAAAATTGGAAAAAAATCCGATCTGTAAATTTGATATGGCATTCAAATAAATTGTGGTCCCAAGAACACATAATGATATAAAAATGAGACCTGTAACTTCATTTTGAAGCTCATTTACAGCCCATTCAAATTTTCAAACGGCCGTCGTGTAAAATTTTTGCACTAAGAACGCTAAACGGACATCATTTTTGGAATCTACGCATACGACTACCCTATATTTGTGAATTTCAGCCAAATCGGAGGTGACTGTTTTGCTCTACAGTAATGAGATTTTGCTCATTTCCTGGACGCTCCGCTCCCTACCATCCCTCTCCCTACCCCTGTCATCGCAAGCGTCTCATATTCCGGTGATGCAATGAGTAAAACTTATACTACAGACTGACACCAAGAGCTGCATGATTTGGGGCTTGGATCGTTTGTTATGAATCTGCAAAATAGGCATGTCGTGAGGTGGCGATGCAAACATCACTCATTCAAAAAATCACCCAATTTTTCTACTTATACCAGTGAAGCTGGAATAAGCCCTATGCAGTACACTATTGAAGTGCTGTTACATTACCGTCATGCATGTGCCTTAGTGAAGCCTGGTTTTCAGTTTAAAAAATTCTAAATGAGTGATGTTTGCATCGCCACCTCACGACATGCCTATTTTGCAGATTCATAACAAACGATCCAAGCCCCAAATCATGCAGCTCTTGGTGTCAGTCTGTAGTATAAGTTTTACTCATTGCATCACCGGAATATGAGACGCTTGCGATGACAGGGGTAGGGAGAGGGATGGTAGGGAGCGGAGCGTCCAGGAAATGAGCAAAATCTCATTACTGTAGAGCAAAACAGTCACCTCCGATTTGGCTGAAATTCACAAATATAGGGTAGTCGTATGCGTAGATTCCAAAAATGATGTCCGTTTAGCGTTGTTAGTGCAAAAATTTTACACGACGGCCGTTTGAAGATTTGAATGGGCTGTAAATGAGCTTCAAAATGAAGTTACAGGTCTCATTTTTATATCATTATGTGTTCTAGGGTCCACAATTTGAATGCCATATCAAATTTACAGATCGGATTTTTTTCCAATTTTTGACGAATTTTCAGATTTTTTTCATGCCCTGAGGCAACGAAATTATTTCAAGTCAAACGGACCTCAAATTCGTGAACTACGGGGACGATTTACCCTAGAACCAAATTTTCAGCCAATTCGGAGACATAAAGTTGAAAAACTGTGCAAAAGGCTGATCCACCCTTACAGAAGATGTCTGCTAGAACACTCCACTAGAAGATAGTCGCAATTTTATTGGAGTGATTGAAAACCGCTGTTCGTTACAATTAGTCATATTTTGCATCAACACTCAATCGTTCAAAATGCAAAGTTGCTCACCCTGGGATTGTCGACGAGAACAGGCACGATGTCCTTGAGAGGAGTGCCATCTCGGAGTGTTTTCTCGTCCTGAACATATTATTTCCGTTTCTGGTAGATGAGGACACATTTCATCCCATAAGGGTGGGCGAGAGAATTGGAAGACAATGAAAAGGTGGAGTCATACCGTGCATGTGACCGAGACGATGGCGTCATTGTGAGAATTTGCATCGCCCATTAGAATCTGCAAAGTTTGACGTTATTCTGAGTCAGGAAGAAAATGAGGTCTTCAAGAACAAGTAATATTCATTGTACCAAGTTCAGGTAACGAGCACTAACACTCCATCTGGCTAACGGTTATTTCGTACGACTACTTCGTATTTTATCTGATTATTAGAAGCGAATTTTTTGCTTTCAACTCCAGTTGCATGAATAATAAAAGTTAAAAAAACTCATTGGGAATTACAAAAAAGATATATATGAAGCCTACCGCATTGACAGCGAGGACATCCTCCATGCTGGGTAGTGTCTCGAAGAGATATCCAGTGAAGTGCTCCTCGTACTCGGATATCAGACGATATTGTTGCTGGTAGTACTCACGGATCTTCTGCAAAGCAGAGAATTACGATTACCGTAACCTAACCTCCCAAAATATCCACTTAGCAAAAATATGTAGTAACGCATTAGTTTTATTCCAATGGAAGTTGTGATAATTCTACAGAAACAAGACTCAATATTCATGGATTGGTCAAAAACAGGGCATAGTTGCACATACATACGACCTGCTTTTGAGCCAAAGAGGATACGAATCCACAGCATTCATCGGCACAAATAATAAGCTGATGAAGTAACTTAGGCACGATTGGAGATTACGGTATGTCATAAGTAACTTAGTATGTCAACCCCAAGCCTACTTGGCGTATCTGCCATGGCGTGTTCTTCTTCCTTAGGTAAGTGTACGAGCGACATCCTCGCTGGAGCTCAGCGTACGGGTAATTTCCCTTCACCTGCCAAGGAGGACATCTTATGTGGGCTCCATAGATTTTTGCGCCATAATTTGAGCAAAACAATCGAATTGCGAATTTTCTCCGTCACTATCGTGATGCTCTCGTAAATTCTCACAATGTGCAACTTTTGAGCACTCTTCCAAAATAAAGGTGCATTCTCGGGTTTGTAATAGGATAGCATGGCAGAGGCCAATGGGAAATCGAGTCGTCGTCCTTTGGGGTGAAATCAGGAGGAAAAATTCGCTAAATGTACAGAAATTGGACCTTTGTGTCCAAATCTCCAATCGACCTTGGATTAAGGGGGAGAAATGAGATGCAGGGAAAGGTGGAAAGACTTTGCAGTCGTGGTGATTTGCATCAAATAATAGTGCACGCCATCATCCTGGCGCTAATTTTGCATTG
Source organism: Diplogasteroides magnus (assembly GCA_014805445.1). NCBI lineage: Eukaryota > Metazoa > Nematoda > Chromadorea > Rhabditida > Diplogasteroididae > Diplogasteroides > Diplogasteroides magnus. The sequence goes on along the minus strand of JACMIF010000183.1, from coordinate 19,369 downwards.
GTATTTGAGAATTATACAAAAATAAACACTCACTCCGATATGGTCTCTGTCCTTCGCATACCACCCATTGTACTCGCTCGCGTCACGAAGATTCACACCATAAGGGCCAATGGAAACCATGAACATGGACTGAAAGGGATACTGTAGCGAAATATTCGCGATGGGAGAATGATTGCTTAATAATAGAAAATACCGTACACTCTCCCATCCGTATGACTCGCTGCGCACCTTGACGCCAGTCATGATCGCGTTCTGAAATGAATCATCCAACTAAAACAAGCGCGGAAAGCCTTTGCCATTCTCCGTACATCCCTGATTCTCTTGAAGGTCTCCTATGCCTCTTGCTAGCTCTAAGATCTTTTGTTCTCTATGTTCTGATGTTCCCCAATGAGGAAAAACAATTGAATGCAGCAGAATTATTCAAGCGATCGCCAGACCTATGAGGAAAATAAATGAAGTTCCTCCTCACCAGGGTTCAAAAACGGTAGTAAAGTGCATTTGTGATACGTTCAATCTCTTGTATAGCGGTTGTATATCGAAAGCAGAGACAACAGCTCCGCGGAAGTTAGACAAATAATAAATGCACATTACTGCCGTCTTTGAAAGCCTGCTCCTCACCTTGATAGCCTCCTTCGCCTCTTCTTCTGTATGCGTCTGCTGCAGTAGTTGCATTGAAGCATGGTACGTATTGGCTGTGACCATCGTACATCCGATGCCGAAGTACCTGAAAAACACGCAAATTCAACCCAGATCGACGTAATATAATGCTAATTTTAGTATTTGGCGATCATTCGTGGTCACTCTTGTCCTATTCTAATGTGTTATTCTGCTAGATGGATTTCGTCATCAATTTGCCACATGAGTCATAAGGAAGGATGGATCGGAAAACATACCTTCGATAGATTTCTTCGACTTTCCATAGGCCATCTCTGTCGAAGTTTGCGGCCGCAGTCCACTCTGGCAATTCCTAAATGCATTTTATGTATCCTCTTCGGATTACTCGATGGGGTGAAAGTAATTAAGGTGTGGGGAGCGTTTAAAATATTTCGCTTTCGGTGCATGTACTCATGATATAATTACACGAACCTCTGGATAGAATTCTCTGTTCTCCAACTCGGCGCAGAAGCTGCCATCCATGAGAAAAACCTGCAAAAAATACGAATGAAAAGATAATGGGAATATACAAAATTATATCGAAATAGGGACGCAAAGTGACCATTGTTCACCTGATCTTCCTCCACGTGACGCCGAAGGAATTTGCCAAGGGTGTTCTCCCGCTTGATCTTAGCCGCTAAATAATATTTAAATAAAATCAGGCCGAAATACGCTTGGAAAGTTGCTCACTGCTATAAAATATTAAAGCCAGTGTAAATGGTGCTTACGTGTCTCAACCGACATGATTCAAGCGGCAGGAACACCTGGACGCCTGAAGAACACGATTATAGTAATATCATTTCCGAAAATCTCCACAAATTTCGTATTCCAAAGTCATTTCGGAAGCTCCGCGCAAAAACAGCACTAATTTGAGTGAGCCGGCTTGGCTATTTGCCAGCGTTTGAAGCCACCGTAATCGTGCGTTGCCATGCGCATCAGGCGCGAGATTTGAACTATTAATATTTCATTGGGCGGAATCCCCAGAAACAAATACTGATATTTGCTTTATATGGCAAAAATCAGAGTAGTTTTGAGTATAATCTTATCAATAAACTTGACAAGGCCGGAATTAATAATTCTCCGCAAATTTCGTTTTTGGCTATGCCGAAACTATGTTTTGGCTATTATTACTGGTTCAGTCTTGACGTTGTGCGGTTAGTGCGAGAACGACTACGATACGTAATTTTGGCTAAAATGGATCCATTAACGAAGGCTTTGTTTTCGAGCAATAACATTCTCTGAATATCCAGTGTTTTCGTCGGCGAATGAAATAATTCACACAAAATATTAACAGACAAGTTTTACTTGTTTGATTTTTAGTGATAATGTGGGGATTTCCAAGGAATTTCTTTCTGGAAACTGTTAATTTCCACGGAGTGTCATGTCTAGGTCTGTGTCAGACTCAGGAGGTTCCACGGGAGGCAGGAGGATGTCCATCATGGACAGTGGCCGCACTGTCCATCATGGACAGTGGCCGCACTGTCCATGATGGACAGTGCGGCCACTGTCGACGATGAAAGAATCAGTTGTGAAGACGCCATTTACTATGTTGATGACGTCAGAATCTCAACTAACTCTTCCTCAACGGACAGGTCACTGCGGGTGCTATCCTTGTTCCCCTGCTTCCTCTTCATGATGCTGAGACTATCTCCGTCGGTCTTTCTTGTACTGACTACCGTACACTTCTACTCTGTTCCCCAATTCTAATCCCATCAACACTTCTCATTGCACCATTTCAGAGAAGCTACAGTAACCCTGATAGTGACTAACCAGAATAAACGGCGATGTTGTGCGCGGCATAGATGGAGAGGAGGATGATGAGAGTGTAGATAACCGCGATGATCGGACTGAAAGAGCGACGAGTCGAAACGTGAGTCTGAAGGGCTATCTCTTCACGTCTTCATGCTTAAGTCTACCTGAATGCTGTACATGGAGAAGTGATGAAGCGTTAATAGAGGAATCACTGAAGTCGACTGACACACCTTACAGAATGACACCGATTCCTTTTCCCCCTTTTATCAGACATGCCCAAATTCGGATGGTGGAGAAGATGAAAAGTTTAGACAAGATACTGAATAATGCAGCAACAGAGAGATTCAGATCAATGAATATGACTCACGATTTCCCCGTTCCAGAAAGAAGTCAGGATATAAATACTAGTGCGAATGTCGGATATCAAACAATCAGCTTTTATGCATGGAATCGCGATTCTTTGAAACGAACCGATACATCCCGGAGTTCAAAAGAAAACAAATGGACGTAAATATTCGAATATAACTGTCGAGCTCTCCCCTCATAATCAGTACAATGGTGCTGCCTTTGACGTCTAGTTATAGAGATACCTATTCTTCTTCTCCTCTTTTTTCTCCCCAGACTAAAATCTCCTTTAGTGGAGAATGGATGAGGTTGTCGGACAGCTGCTGCATCGGCAGCAGGTGCTGCTGCTGCTGCACAGAAACTTGCATCGTGCACCTGTACTCCTCCATTACGGCCTCATAAGAGCGTCTGCAAAAAATTTCCTGGTTCTTGACAATGGCTACTTTGCATTCATCCCAAAGCCGTTTAGTCAGAAATGGGTGTGGACCACCCATAATCAATGAAGTTCCATGATTTCCATGCCTCTCACATTTCCACTACAATATCGTCTATGTAATGTCCCTACGTCGGAATCTGTGAAGGATTTTCCTCTCTGGACTTGTTTTTATGATGTAAGTAGAGGTCGTAAATTCAGAAGCTTCCCATATCTCTGCATTTATTCTTTGAATTTAGGATTAGTCAATCATTCCATATTCCCTCTTCCGTAATATATTTGTTTTCTGTTGCTTCCCAGTCTTCCACCACTACCGCACTCTGGATTATGTGACTCAGCCCTACATCATCGCCACCCTGATGACGTCAGAATCTCGGCTTACTTCTTCTCGTAGTTCGCCTCGAGGAGGGGCAGCCGTTGTTGGATGTAGGTCGCACGAGATTTGTCGTGCCGTCTTAACGTTATCATCGAAAAATAGAAAACGATAAGAACGTAATGATCATTTGCGTCATAATGAACAGCTGCGTAGTGAAAATAACGTTAACTATGACGCATCGGTTCCCTTCACTATTACGGCAAATACGGGTGGTGCTCGTGTCTTTCTCCATTTTTAATAAGTCTTGTGTGAAAGAATAGAAGATAAGGATAGGATATGGATTACGTCAATCGAATCGGTGAAAAGGATACAGTCAGCGAACGAAATTGCGAAGAAGAGTAAATATCTTGGAATTTTCACAGAAGTATTCATCTTTGGCACATCTAGATAAGTGTTAGCCCTGGTGAACTTACGTCTTGCCCTTCTTGATCGTCTGGTAGAGGCAGCAGGCGCAGCACACAGCCAGAACGGATAAAAGCAGGGCCACACTGAAGAGGAAGACGAGGGCTGCAAGGATGGTATATTTTGAGATACAGTACCCCGTACTCCATTGAAGGTCTTGATACATCTATGTGTCCAACGAAAATTCCACAGGATCCATGTTCTTTCTATTTCTTCATCTACATCATTTACATATTCAAGAGCATTTGGGCTCCTCTTCTCCGGTGCATATTGGAGAAAAGAATATAGTATGGATAATTTCATTCCGAGTCACATCAAATACTCTGATGTTCGTTTCACAATCGTATCAAGGCACCCGCGGCTACCTCATAGAGTAAACTCACCATACAATGAGAATAATTGATTGAAGGAGCTCATGTAGAAATAGAGATGTTACGGCTACTACTCTAGGAGGAGTGCTGATGCAAAAATTGGGATAATCTTTCACATTCGAAGTTGTCAGAGAGGATTACGCGCGCCTTTTTATTCTTTGACGATCAGGGATGAAAGTTATGAAAGTCAAGAGTACAACGAATATTTGCAACGTAACTGTGAAATGGACACGTAAGCCGTGGTATGGCACAAATGTCAACTTTCTGACTCACGAGTTTCCTCCGCCATCATCTTGTGAAGGGGAGGATCCAGGGCTGTATGTAGTAGTCCGTGTCACGTAACAGGATGAGCAAATGGCTAATCTGGAGATTTTCGCTTTTTCCTCTACGTGCAGGATCGTTAATTGGGAAACTCATGTGCAAAGTCTTGACAAACACGTATGATAGAACGAGAGATCATCTAACATCCACTATCTTGGTCTTTACCATCACAAAATGATGGAATCATTCGCTCCTACAAGAAGACCATCATCGTTGACGCCGTATGAAAGTCTGAGAGTGAGAGGAGTCTCCTTTGCGTCTTCCACCCATTCAGTCTTCCTGATGAACACGGCTTGTGATGGATAACGGTATCCGATTGCTTCACCAATAGAAATGTGGTAAACATTGTCTTTATGCAAGCAGGTGCTGTACACAAATCATGCTGGACTATGGGCACTTTTAAGTTGCCGCCGTAGTAATCTCAACGTTAAAACTCGAGGTTTATGCAAATCACGAGTTAGAGACCGACGAGAGAGTATGGTAATTGAGAGAGGCAGAGAAAACCTCGATGTTTAAAGGTCAAGGTTTTCAACTGATTACTACGGCGGCTGATATTCAGCGGAAAGTATCAGAAATCTTCGAGATTGAGCTGTGATGTCTTTTTTAGTTGTTCATGGAAATTTGGTGTCGGAGGGGTGATGATGACCTCTGGGAGACTTAGATTGCCTCGGAAAGTCGTGTCTTGCGATGCTTTGGCGGACTTGGTCTCCTTCTTGAGGTCCTTCTTCGGCGAGCCGTGTCCCTGTAATGAATTGGCATAGAAAGAGGAAAGTGAAACCAGCTCCATTTATGATTGCATCGATTGTCACTTTCTCCCGGGAACGACAATTGGAGTGATATAATAATAGGAATTACACCAACCGCCTTGTCGGAAAGGCCTTTGTCGGTTTTACGAACGGAAATTTGAGTGGACTGTCTTCTCCTCTTCATCATCTTCTTGATCCATGCGACGATCAATACAATAACCAGTAAAGAAACAAAGAAAACGAGGAAAGTCCACTCATTCCTTGTTAATCCCCGATCCAAGACGGTCGCTTCCGTAGCGGTGGCAGTGGTTGAATTGCCGTCGCCCATCTAGTAGTGCCTCCTCCCTGGTCACACCGGTTCATAGTGGAAATATAGGGAGCGGGAGAGGGGGAAGGAGTTCGCCCGATTGACTTTGACTAAGAAGAGAGGAGAAGAAGATAGAGATATCAGCCGATCAGTGCAGTCATTTCGAATGTGAGCTACGGCTGAACCATATACATTTGTGCCTTGAAAATGATGGACACTTCAGCCGTAATGATTTCACTGTTATGGCGCAAATGTCCACTGCGATCTTTTTGTTCACCTATTTTCAAAGGTCATGCCATCGCTTCAAGAAAATAATGTACAGGACAGATATAAGTATTCGTGCAGCAGGTATCTGATCTTGGTGATTAACTCGAGTACCGGCTAACTTTCTTAAAATGCGTTATTTAAATTAGAATTCGCAGACAGGTCCTGCGTCTCCTGTTCGAACTCCACACTGTATCGACAAGTATGAGGACATCTCCTTATGTTGCTACTCTTCTCCCTCTTCATCTCTTAAAGGACTTCTTTTACCCTTCACCCATCAAAGGTGAAACGATCGCGGCCTTCCCCTCAACATGCCAATTCTTCATCAAATGCATCTGAACTTTTATCACCACCGTTACAAAAATACCCATGAAGTGACAGCCAAGAGAGAATTCTTTACAGTGGTCACACTTGCAAACAATCGAATTGCATCCATTTCGACAAGTTGGCCGAGGAATGATAAACATGGTGACCAATGACCAAAGGGATTCATTTTCCGCCTGAAATGGAAGTATGTGCTAGCTATCATTTCTAAAATGGTAGTGAAGTGCATTTCTTATTCGTCTGACCTACAAAGAGCGGCTGTCTCCACGTTCGATAGATAATCGCTCCGAGTGGATTAGACGTCTGAGAAATGCCTACCGTTTTGGAAACCATAGTGCTAGCATAAATCAGTCAAGTAGTGGTGTTTCAATTGAGGGTGGCAGGTGCGCTCATCGCAAGCTAAGAAATGCACCCGAATAGAGCAACCAGTAACCTGACTTGTGCTGCTATTTACTTTGTTGCAGCATCTCTCACAGAGGGACAATGTGAACCAGACCATTATGAGCTGCAATACAAAATATTCCATAGCAGACGCAACTCATATTCGACGTATCCTTCAATGTCTGTGGGTGTAACTGTGGGCCGAGGGAGAATGCGAACCTTTTTAAGGATGCTGATCGCCGTTTTTATCATAGTTCCATTTTTTAAATTTCTTATATGAGAGAAAATTCGTCTACTTTCTGCTTGGGGAATGGTGGGCAGAATTTCGATTTTCATTCTCATCGTCATGTTTGCCTTGGTATTTAGTTTAGTCATTTCAGTTACAAACATGACCTTTCGATTATATTTCAGCTGCTTAAACGTCTTATGAAAAGCATCTGAAAATGAAACTGCGAAGATAAATCGTTCAAGATCTACGAAACGAGTTTTCGAATCAACCTGCCGTTGTCACTTCGGTCACTTCGGTAATAATTCGCGTAATTCGAGTGGTTCAAGTCAATCGTGGTGAACGTTGTATCGAGAGGCACACGATCAACAGAGAATCAGGATAATAAACGTGGGAAGAAGGACGAAAAAACACATATGAATATAAAAGCAGAGTAATGAAAGCCTTTCACATGATTATTGCATTAAATGCAAACACACAGTCATCTTATGTGATGCTCTACAGGTATAACAAGGATTGTTACGAGACAAAAAAATCGAATTGTCTATTATTATTTTTAACATTTTCATCAATTTACATCTAAATATATCTAAATGCAGTCGACTGGATTGAGGGTGTTCCGTTTGTCATACGAGCGACCTGAGAATGAGTATTAGTCGGCGGTTTTTATAGACGGTCTGGTTTAGGGACGCATTTTGGTATTTCTAACCTCCTCATTGTCGTCGGAAAATTCTCTTATGTCGAGAGACTGGGAGAGATATTGGGAGGATATAAATTCCAAAGTGATTTCTAAGGTCCACTTACTTCCCATAACCCAGCGAAACTTCGAACAATTGCCCCTCGATAACTTCTTGTGGTGACTATTATTGTCACACAATGAGCAATTGGATGCAGGGAACCGATGAGAACGGCTATGAGGCAAAGCGCTCAAAGAATAATTGTTTTTCGATTCGAATCACTTGCTCTTCTGCTGGGCTGACGAAAACAGCGCCATGGCCATTTGCGCCATAATGGTCAAACAGACACTCGCACAGTGAAACAACGACAACGATGACACAAGTGCACAGTCCATCACTATGTCGAGAGTGGCCGTGACGCTGCTGTCATTGATCACTTCTCTTACAGCACCGCTCATAATCCATTGGTCTCGGATCGATCGGATCAAATCTTACCTATGCTTTCATATTCTTGAACGTAATGAATACAACCTATCCAGATGGGCACAAAGAGAAATATGGTCGGAATTGTAGCCTGAATCAAGTTGACAAGCAAAAAAGCTGGTGAGGCGCACCTGAAGAATCAACATGTGAATCATCTTTCGATGAAATTCTCTCGTCCGAACACTCGCTTGTAGATGAAGACTTCTCAACGTATGATGAATGTGGACTGTGACCTAAGCATGTTTAGCATTTGCGTAATCAATTGCTTGTTATCGAACTAACAAAAACGATAAACATGAGGCAGAAGCCTATCAAGAAAATGGCATGGCCCATGATCACTTTCGCACGTTCACCACTGTAGCAGCTAAGGCGACTTCGGAGCGTGGAGGATACCAATGGAAGCGTCTTAACATGAGTTGCATGACAATAAAAAGCTTGCGTGCTACTTTGTCCGCGTAAATGCCCACGTCCTCATCACTCATTCCAGAAAGCTGAAAACACAAAAAAATGACACTATGATTTCTGGTTGAAATTTCGTCCGGCCACAGTATTTTCAAAACATTATATGATTGAACAACAGCTTTAAACTGGGCATTCCCAAATCACAGTTTAAATAAGTTGGAGATCCACAACATTTTTTCTGTGTGAATAGCCCAACTACTACAGTCCAGAACAATCCCCCAAGCGATGCGGGATCCCGGGGATTACCGGGGAAACCCCTGAGATCCCCTGCCATGTTTCTAGCTTTAGCGGCATCATGTTCTGATTTTTTAGTATTTACCTAGTATCTTCGATATTGAATTTCTCATCGTGTGATATTTTCAAAAGCTCTTTTTGCATAGTTGAAGATATCATCAATGAAAATCATTGAAAATATTTTTTAAAAAACATCATTGAAAATTATGAAAAAATTCCGCGACTGCCAACTAGTTTTGCATTTTCTGTCGTTTACTGTTTTCTAAATTTCGGTCGCGGAAAATTTCAAATTTTTCTATGAAGAATAGTAGTGTGTCACACTGACTGGGTTCACCCTGAGTGTGAAGTGGGCTTTCTTGTAACATTGAATATATCAAAAGATTCAATATCGAAAAGAATCAACATAAGAAAACCAGAACATGATGCCGCTAATGCTAGAAAAATGCGAGGGGATATCAGGTGATTCCCCGGAAATCTCCGCGTCGCTTGCGGGATTGGGCTGTACTGTATTTTTTGGTTGAAAAACCAGCGTATCGTCGTTGCAATCGGATGAATCTGTTCTGAAGCATTCATATGTCCTACTAACCATAACATGCAACGAGATGGTAGGGAAGCAGCCATAGCCAACAACTACGACAAAAAGAATCAGTTGCCATTGTTTGAACTTCCATGTAGAACCTGACAGCATAATGGCCTGTAAAATGATGGTGGACGTCTCAGACGGAAATTTCTTGTGTCACTTGATGTCTGTATATGAAGCAACAACCAACAGCAGGCGCATTCCACGCAAAAACCAAGAGGACTAGTGCCTGAATTTATGACATACATTAGTGTTTCTTAAACGGTAATTTTATGCGAGAAAGTTCATTTCTCAGTCATCCATTCTTCGAAGAGCGGTTGCCTCTCACATATGATAGACAAGCACTCCTAGGGAATTGGACGAATGAGAAATGAACTTTCTCGCATAGAATTACCGTTTAAGAAACACTAATCTACATCTTACAATGTATATTCGAATCGTGAATAATCACTCCATTTCATCTATAACAGATGTCGCTGATAGATGCAATTGATAGTTGGGAGTCAATGAAAATACACACAAACTGTGTATGCGCTTTCCATCCGAACCACCGCTGGAATACGCCTTGGCCGTAAAAACAAGGAGCGGGAAACAACGCAATTGGGTCAAAGCCAATGTTCAATGCGATATCCGTTGCAAAAGCCATTATCTGAAAATATGAAGATATTTCAACCAGTAAAATAGGCGCTGACAATAGTTTTGAGTATGAAGTACCGATAGACTGAGTTGGCCTGGTGTGAAAAAACCATGACGAGATGGCAGTGGCAATATTGACGAGCACCGTGAGCACAGTTAGACAGTTGTGTACGATGCCGAACGGCCGTGTCAGAGCTTCCGAGGGATCGGTAATATTCATGTCAAACGAATTGGTTTGACATGAATGTTTGGTTTGTTAGTCGGCAGGTGCAATAGGCGTGTTCCCTAAATCCATCTGGCCTAGACGGGCGTGATATTGCACAATATTATTTATAAAATGAAAACAAAAATGAAAGTCAGGCACTTTATATATTGTGAGCTTGAAACCTTTTCAAAATCACGATTGGTGGTCAGGGAAACGTTGAAATGGCATGCAAATGAGAGAGTGCATGCGGCGAAAATTAAATGGGGATTTGTATTAGTGTTACAAAACAGTACCTTGTATCATGCCACTTTACTTTGGTCATGACTTGTGAACTGAATCCAAACAGAAGTGCAAATTTTTATCGTCTAATTCCGTCGGAGCAGTTGTCCATCACGTGGGAGAGACAACAGTTCTGAGAGAATTAAACGAAGGAAATGTGCACTTGCTAATGTTCCGTCAAAGAATTTTCGTTCCCTAGTATTGACTAGAGTGGCGGATCGACAAACAACGACAGGAACGAAGTGAGGTTCGCGACGGGCACGAATCATTCTTACTCTCCTCCTCTCATGAGAGCGGTTGTCTTCCATTCAAATAAACAACCGCTCTCATGTGAAGAGGAGAGTAAGAGTGATTCGTTCCCGTGACGAACATCCCTTCGTTCCCGACGGGAACGATCATTCGTTCCCGTCGTTGTTCGTCGACCCCGCCACTCTGATCTTGACCAATTGATCATGATTGGTCATGGCCAGACCCATAGCCCTGTAAAGAAGCGTAGGACCGCTCGCCCTGCCTCCGTAGGCAGACCGACTATCCAGCCTTCCCGTGTGTCCAAAAACGGGAACGCGGAGCTTCGGGCGACCTCCAGCGGAGTGGATGTACTCGGGGGCCAGTCACCAAGCCATCACGGCTACGACTGACCTCCGACCACTGAACTGATATGAAAAGTGATCTACCAATGCAGCATCGCACACAATAAGCTAGGGCTTCTAAAACGTTAATTTTATGCAAGAACGTACATTTCTCATTCGTCTATTCATCGAGGAGCTGTTGTCGCTCTCGTCTGATAGACAACAGCTCCGAGGTGCTTAGAGAATGAGAAATGCAAAAATTTAACGTTTTAGACGTCTTCGAATGGATGTCAGGAAAGAGATATGAGTAGGGTGTGGAAAAGAAGCAGAAAGGCATTTTTCTGTCTTCTAATTCCCTCGGAGCGGTTGTCCATCGCATGACGGAGACAACCGCTCCGAGGAAATTTGATGACAGAAAAATGCGCTTCTGCTTCCTTTCCACACCCTGGATATGAGTGGGGGATACAAATCGGTTAATTTACCGTCATTCTTCTCCAATCGCAATGGTCTATCAGAGAGTGAGACATCCGGAGAAGAATGACGGCATATTTACCTATTTAGAACCACTAGGGCGAATGTGATTGGGGGGCCTCAGCTTCTTCTCTCCGCTCCTTGGCCCACAAGTGATCTTGATAACCAGCACAAAGTGCAGCATTAAATTTACCAAAGAGAGGAAATATGAAAAGCAGAGACCGAGACAAACGTTAGATACAACATACAACATTGTCGTGACATATGACGATTCTCCTCTCGAAAAAATGCCCGCCCCTTAATGATTCAGGGCAATGATCCTGCCTTTTCCACAAAACAAATATACGTGTTTGGGAAACTATCAAAAATGTGGAAAACCTTTATGGAGGTATGGGGAATCGAACCCCAGACTTCTCGCATGCAAAGCGAGCGCTCTACCCCTGAGCTATACCCCCGATGGAACACAGAAAACGGGTGTGATTGATGTGATGAGCGAGAGTGAGAGAGAGAGAGAGTGGTCTGGGTCCGTGCTCTCTCCATTCACTCGTAGCATGATTCGCCTATAGTCGTGCTTGTTCGTTCTGTAAACGCCGTCCTTGAAGCTGACGAAGGCGATTTCCTCATTAATTCCGTCGTAGATTTCGTGTACGACATTATCTTCTCTGATGATTTCAATTTGTCTGGAGGTGGAGCGTTTCTTGACATGCTCTTGTTTCACGGGAGGATTGCGACTCGTGAGGTTCGCACATGAAATTGGCGATCCTAAACGATAACTGCATCACCCCAATGGGAACACAGTAGTGTGGACAAAGGAAGCACGTAAGGAAGACTTCCTTCATTCCTGGCCGACTAGACCGGTCTAAAGGAAGTCTTCCCTAAGAATGATGCATTAGGGAAGTCTTCCCTAAAAAATTCCCTTCATTCTTGACTGGAAGGCCGGTCTAAAGGAAGTCTTCCCTAAGAATGATTCGTTAGGGAAGACTTCCTTAACGAATGACCGCTCGATCTGCTTAAGAAAGCGAAAATGCTTCCTTTGTCCACCCTAGAACACAGTTCACGGATGTTTTGCATAATTTTCGGCTGATTTTTCAACATTTGGGTTCGCCTTTCTGTCATTTTCGCGCTAACGAGAGCCCGTTATGATTTCCTACAATACTTGACCTGTGAGGGGGCATTCTTACCGATTTTGCCGTTTGCTTATCGGATTCTTACAAGACCTCACAACAACACATTGGCACATTTCTAATGGGGGTTTCTAAATCGGGAGTAGATTGCATTTGTCGGTTGTCTGATTCACGAGGAGCGGTTGTCTGTTGCATGAATGAGACAATCGCTCCTCGGGAATCAGACAACAGACGAATGCACTCTACTCCCGATTTAGAACCCTTAATTTTCACCTGACAGGCATTGACGGACCGCACCATGAACAGTCCCAGTTTAACGGTGCGCGATATGCTCCTGCCGCGACTCTGCTTCTACGAACAGAATACGCGATCGGAAAGAGGGGGTTACGGTACCTCGTACCCTCGGTATGATCTCGTTGTAGCGCATTTGCAGCTTCAGAATAGAAATGACGATGCTGAGGAAATCTATGATATTGGGAATAGAATGCGGGCCTTACCAGACAGCGAAAATAGCGAGGAGAGCGATATAGAACATAACCAGGAGGAGATCGAATATAACTTTAAGGAAGATGTGCAGCATTGTTGACAAGAAGTCTGAGATTAAAGTGAAGGAATAGGTGAAAATCGAAGCGGATACATAGAAAAATATCCTTATATAATTTATAATTTAGCTCCATATGACAATATCTGCTGCTCAGCAAAATAATAATCTGCATCTGCGAGGCAGATCATATCAGTTGGAGCCAAATTTACGCATATATCTGCTAAAAAGAGCAGGCATTTTTCTGAGTGTAGTGAAGAACAATAAATTATGAATAATATTTACTGCAACCAAAACGGCATAAAATCGGCAAAAAGGAGAACAATCGTATTGAGTAAAAGGATACACTGTTTCTGGAAATATAAATATCACAAAACTGCATAGATAAAAGAGATAAAGTGTGCTACGATACGCAAATTTGACTGTGCAGATCCGAGAAAAGAGAAGGGGATGAGTGGCAAAACATCGGAAGTGCCAGATTAGACTATGTCCATTAGCGCAAAAACCGGCAAACGAGGAAAAGGAATGGAAGAGACGATGATTTTGAGAAGGGTGGGGCTTTGATAAATGAGAAGGAACAAGCACTACGTCCTTGCCTTTTGGATGTAAATGATTCTTCTACGGAAAGATTCAACTTCTCCCATGCCCTCCATCTTTTTAATCGTAGTCTTTCACATCGTTCTGCCATTGCAATTTGCATACGCTTTGGTATATGTTCCTTCATCTGTACTTACGTTGATGAAGTCGATGCACTATTTCTTGTAATTCTTGGGGTTGACCGTGATAAGCGATATATAACTCTTATGATAAGAGAATTCACAGGGAAATGAATCGGGACATAAACATGGTTTATCAAAAACAAGTGATAGCGTAAGAGGATGACTGTTCATCGCAAACATGGTGGTTGATATATGGGAATGGAGGAAAAACCTCCCTTCATTCGATTGTCACCATGCGTTTTTTCATCCTAGTTTTTGCAATTGTCACTGCTTCAACGGCTCAGGTAAGCGCATTATAGTAAAGAGTCTACTAAGAGATGAAGTCACTTAAGTAGTGTAAGGATAAGATATACTGTGACACGTGCAAGCAACTCATGACGAATGTGCAGTACTATATTGACGACACAACAACGGAAGCCCTTGGGGAGGTCAATTTCATCGGATTCAAGACAAGAATGCAGAGGAAATTTGCGCCATAATGACGAATTGGCCATTTGCGCCATGAGAAAACTAACGCTGGGAATGATGGCGCTTCTACCTATTATCACCATTGTAGCGCAACTGTCCTAGACGCTCTTGCCCTTCATCGTAGCATCTTAAATAACGGAATCATTTCATATTGTTCAGCAACCGAAAACGGTGTGCATGGCCTCGACAGAAAATTCGGCAATTGAAGACTGTGATAAAATGATCTATGCGGTGAGTTTATCGATTATCAGAAAAATCTATGATTACCTTCACTGCATTTATATTTATTTTTTATTTCGGGATAGTGCAAGAACGAAACTATGCTCATCGTCTTTAGAGCCAAAAACTGAGTGCAAGACAATTCAGGAACTACCCACGATGGTCGCGCAGTTCGACAAGTACTGGCAGCCCGAACAGATCTGTGCCTTGCTCACATTGTGCTAAAATTACAGCCCATATCCTCCTTCAACGCACTTCCTAGAATCTTATTATCTTGATCCAGAAATAAAGTATCATTATGCAACAAAGCCTTGTGGTTCCAACAGAATGGAAGTTCACGCAACTGGATAGAAAATGTTGAAAGCTGATTCAAGATTTTTTGGTTGAAAGCATTGTTCTCGCTTGTGACGAAGGTTTCAAACGGAAAAATGGAAATCTGTTCCTGAAAACAATAGGGAGTTGCCTTTGCCATATTTGTTTCAATGAATAACTCTATTCAGCGGTCTCCGTATATAAGGGCGGCCTGGTTTCAGAAGACATCGACTCAGTTTTTGGTTTTCATTCATTTGATTTATCAATTCGCATATGTGGCTACAGTCAGTTACAGTTTCCGAAAGAATTGATTTCAGGGATGCGTCTTGTTTTCGTTCTTCTCGTGTTAGTGGCTCTGGCCGCTACCTTCCCGACCCTCGGGCCAGTGCGAGTAGATGAACTTGAAGACGTCATCGTCGAGCAAGGACGAACTCGTGTCGTGCCTGTGACGCTGGCCACGGACTTTCCTCCCCCGCCAATGGAAGTGGATGAATATGATGATTGTAACGAAACGGTCGTAAAAAGATCGGTCGATGGAGAAGGACCAGAAGGAGTTACAAAGCCCGACATAACAATTGTTATCGGCGAGGACGGTAGGACCGAAATACAAGAAAATGAAGCTGATGTTGAAGTCGGACAGGGAATTGACAAGAAATTCAAGCGGGATACTGAATCGATTGAGATTGAGGGAGAAGAAGAAGAAGAAGAAGTTACCAAGCCTGACGCAGTAATTATGATCGACAACACCAACGACGATAACAACGAGAGCGCCACCCCTGAATCCGACGAGACCTTCGGAGTGAAAGAAAGGAGAAACGTGGCAGTTTGCCAATCGTGCTGAGGTGAACATTTCACTAATACGGTATAAAAATAATGCATCGATGCTTTTGTCTCTAACCCAAAATAACCTCACTCCCAAACACAATAATGTCTATGTTTCAGGAGCTGGGAATGCAACCACAACCCCCGGACAAATAATATACGCCATTACTAATTGCAATGAATAAAATGTGACGTCACAGACTGTGTGTGGCATTTGTACATTATCAGACGGGAACACAGTGTATTCTCGAAGAATGGACGATTCGATCGAGACTCGTGATTCCATAGCCGTCTTTTTCGGAGTGGTTGTCTCTTCGCGAAGGAAGAGATGATGCAGACACAAAAAATCCCGTTTGCAATTAGGATCGAGTGGCCCACTCTAATTCAAAGGGCGGTACGATCCACGTTTCAAAAAGAAAAATGACGCAGCAGCAGAATTCTACGAATTGGTGCAACACAGTAGAAAAAGTGTATTTTAGATACTAGTTGCAAACGACGCTGAACTCGCGATGGTGTATGTGGTGAAATTTGCAGGAGTGAGCCTCATATTCGATTAGAAAAATTCCTTTTCTATCTACTGGAGTATGATGTCGTTACAGATGTTGCTCAAAGTATGAATAGAGGCTAGCAGCACATGTTCACATCAATTTATTCATTGCAATAACACGTATAAATATTAGACATAACACGCGTATGGAGTTGCGCTCTCCTCCTTATTTAATGCTTCACCAGCTGATTTTCTGAACAGGTCAGTATACATACTGGACACTTTACTCACGAACCTTGGCATAAAATGATATATTTTGCTAGACCAAGCATTGGTTGAAGTAAAATATTTATTATGCTATCACTGCGGAGACTATCACAATGGCTATGCACTCTGCAAGCTCACAAGTTCTCTAATTAAAAGGCCATAATCGAAACAATTCGAGTGGGGAACGAGGGACAGAAATTTCCATCCACGATCAATCGATAATTCGATCATACTGTAGGTTTTCAATCGATAATTCGATTACTGTATTTCGCCGCGTGGCGTGTTATGATGCGTGTTGCGTGCAATTTTGCACATTTTTCTCGGGTTGGAATATTTTTCCTTCCCTCGCCAGTTTGCTTTCTTACAATTAGAGCGAACGTGTATAACGGTTGTTCTGGACTTTATCTTGGCATCGGGCCCCTAGGCAACAACGGGGAACCGATGCGAACAACAAAACACAACAAAAGGCTCGGAATGAAGTTGAGGACCTTTGAGGGCATCACTCGTTGAGTTGAGGACCTATGAGGGCTTTACTTCTTCTTGTTGGTCGTGGACCTGCTCCGAGTGGACTTCTTAGACGAGCCCGGTTTGTCGCTCTTGTTCCTCTTTCCCCCGTGACGATGTGAGGACGTCGGACGTCCTTCGGAAGTTGAGGGCTTCTCCCTGAAAGATACTTGATGATTCATGGGAGGGAACGTAAGTGGGTGGGATTGTGATAGTCTCCGCAGTGATAGCATAATAAATATTTTACTTCAACCAATGCTTGGTCTAGCAAAATATATCATTATACTACACTGCTCCGACTATCACAATGGCTTCTTCAACGCACCTATCATCTAGTATCGCACCCTGATAGGACTGTTCAAGTTCGCGCTGGTAAAAACGCTCGAAAGTGTTTGAGGACGGAGCCCAATTTGCGGCGGCCATGATCGCCTGACTGGAAAGGCCCTTCCTGAAGCCTGCGGAGGTACTAGCGGCACGGATTGAGTGCGCGCCGAACTTCGCTCCTACACCTGCCCTGGTTAGCACTGACTTCAACCAGCGGGCAATGCTGGTGGAGGAAACCTGTTTGTGGGGGCGGATAGTGGAAAGAATAAGAGATGATTCGTTTCCCCTGAGCGGTTCTGTTAGCTGGAGGTATGCTTCCATCGCAGCGATAGGACATAATTTCGCATCGGAAAAGCGCTCGAAGGTAGCCGTATGAGGCTTGCCCGTTCCTCGATTCTTATTCATGAATTCGAGATGAAATCCCCACTTTGAGTTTCCCTTCTGCAGCGAAGTGGTAGAGAGTTTCGCTAGCTCGGATACGCGCTTGGGTGAGTGCTAGAACATCACCGTCTTGTGTGTCAGTTCTTCCAGACTGAGGATATTATTATCGCCTAGACCCTTCAAGTAGTGGACTACTGTAGACACATCCCAAATGATATCATACTTCGGCTTAGATGGTCGCATTCGAAAGAAACCCTTTAATGCTCTTTTCAGTAAGGGACCCTCAATGTTCACCCCCTCGCCTTCTAGGTGGGATGCTACCGCGGCTTTGTGTGAGGATAGTGATGAGTAACCCAGACCCTTCTGGTGTAATTGGCCCAAGAAGTTAACAACGTAATTGCTGGATGGACGGTGTGCGTCCACCCCCTCATTCCTGCAAAACTCCCCCCCCCCCATTTTCGCAGTGCACAGTCGTACTGCTTTAGTGTACCGGGTGCCCAAGAGTTCATGAGCGCTGTGGCTGAAACCTGGCTAAGTCCCGAATTGAGGAAAGATGACCTTAGATCTGCCATGCTGCAAGTCGTAGGATCTGGGGAGAGATGGGATGAGGATGACCGCTCAAGTCTGTGAGAAGATCTTGAGGACAGGGGAGTATCCTTGGAGGACGCTTGCAGTTCATTCTCAGGAGTGGATACCAATGTTGGTTCTTCCACAGGGGGGTCACCAGTATAAGTGACGCACCTTCTCTGAGGGCCTTCCGTATGACTCGTCCCACTAGGGGAAACGGCGGAAAGGCGTAGGCGGAGAGGCCCGACCAGTCGGCATTGAAAGCGTCGACTCTCTCGGCTAGGGGATCTGGACGAAAAGACATGAATCGTGCACACTTGAAGTTGTGCCGAGAAGCAAAGAGGTCCACCTCGGGAGTCCCCCATTCTAGGAAGATGTCCCGGACAATCTCTTGCTTCAGTGACCACTCGGAAGAGTCGTCAAAATGGCGTGACTCATAGTCAGCTTCTACGTTGTCTTTTCCCGGTCTATGGGTCGCGAGAAGGTGAATCCTTCTACTTCTTGCCCAGTCCCACATCTCGTGGGCTAACCGGTTGAGTTTGTCACTTCTAGCACCCCCGTACTTGTTCACGTAGTACACGCTAGTGGAGTTATCGATTTCTAATCGAATGGTGGTATCGTGGTCGTTACGAGCGAAAGACTGTAAGCCAAAAAAGACTGCCGTCAGCTCTTTTACATTGATGTGGTCCAGTTTCTCTGTCTGTGACCATCGGCCGCCTGTGCGTTGACCATCGCATACCGCTCCCCAACCTTCCCCCGACGCGTCTGATGTAATCAGTCGGGTACACGGGAGTTGGTGAAATCATGTCACCGTCAATTTGGGGAAACGTTCGGGTCCACCATAATAGCTCGTCGAGAACGCTCGAGGAGAGTGTATCTACCATGTCGGATTCGGCATCTGAGCCTCGCGACACTCTGCCGCTGATCCAGCGCTGACAACTCCGCGTATAGAAGTGGGAGTACGCGCATACCATGGCAATGGAGTTCGCAATACCAGCGAATATCGCTACGGATCGGACTGTTTGTCGCGGTTGCCTTAAAGAAGCCATAAATGGAGGTTCTGGGTCGACTATTCTGACATTGTAGCATTGTTCAGCTACGTTAACTACATGGGAAGCCGAAAGCATTTATTTTTT
>JACMIF010000182.1:0-52248 GCA_014805445.1 Diplogasteroides magnus | reverse complement strand
ACGTCCTTTCCAATATCAGTATTCACGAGGAATCGCACTCCTTCTGCCTCCAGAAGCTTCACTCGACGGTCCACCACGTACTGAACAACAGGATTTGACCCCAGATGATTGCACAACAGAGTTTACAGTCTGGCTACCTCTTCAATTATATAGCAGCCTTGAAACATAACCCAAAAAGTAGTCAACCTGTCAACCATATCGCATAACATACCTTGTCCAGTTTCATAGTGGGGATTCCATATCGAAGGAGTCCTCCCACTCGATTCTTCCTCTCGTAGACGACGACAGTGTGGCCGACCTTGATGAGTTGAGCGGCACATGCGAGACCTAAATGAGTCCAATTAGCATTTGAACATCGACTGAAATATTGGGGTCGCATTTCGGAAATAAAGTGCAACTCTGCTGTCTCTACTCATCGAAGACTCATTTTCTCTCATTCTTCATAGACAACAGGTCGGAATGAGTGAAGAGACAGCTATGATGCATTTCATTTCCGAAAATACGAAAAAAATGAAATCCCACCAGCAGGACCAGATCCAATGATGGCGATCCTCTTTCCAGTGCTCTCTGCCGGTTTCTGAGGCAGGATCCAGTTCTTGAGGAATGCGTAGTCGATGATGGCACACTCGATGGACTTGATGGTCACTGCGGGGGAACCAATGGCCAGACAGCAAGCACCCTGCAAGAGAACTATTCACTTCTTCCCTTTAAATACCTCGTACCAGTGGATTCTAAATCGGTAGTATCGTGCATTTCTCATTAGTCTAATTACCGCGGGGAGGTTATCTCTACGATCGATAGACAACAAGGGTCAGACGAATGAATAATACGCTTTACTATAAAGCCTATCTCGTACCTCACAAGGGGCGGGACACACTCTTCCCGTGAACTCGGGGAAGTTGTTCGTCTGCAGCAGTTGTTCCAGGGCCTGTCTCCAGTTCTTCTTGAAGACGTAGTCGTTCCACTTGGGGATGATGTTGCCCAGAGGACAGCCAGTGTTGCCCTGAAGTCTTCACTCCTCAATCTGTCTAGTGGCAATTGAATACCTGACAGAAGGGAACTCCACAGTCCATGCACCTTGCTGCCTGCTGTCGAATGTTCGATCTGATGGCCTCGAAGTCGTACACCTGCAATTACTTTCCATTACATTCAGTCCTGTCTGACCAATTCTCGGGCGGAAGAAAAGAGCGCCATTGACATTTGCGCCATAATGGTGAAATGGACAGCTGAGCCATCGTTTTCGTCATTATCTCGGTGCAAGGGTCCACTTCGCCATAATGGCGCAATGTCAATGGCGCTCTGTCTTCAGCCCCATTCCTTACCTCATCCCAATCCTTGAGTCTTTCCTCGGGGTTTCTGTAGATCTTCTTCTGTCTGTTGTATTTCACGAATCCCCTGTAACAGCCATCCATTTCCCCTCCTCTTCCACTCTCTCCTCACCTCAGCTTGTCGAGTGGTTCATCGTCCTTTCTCTGCAGGTACGCAGGCACGGAGAGGTTCTCGATGTCGGGAGTGCCCTTCTTGGCATGGAAACGCACGACCTCAAACATTGTGTCATGTCATTTGTCAATTGTCTTTATGTCATTATCAACGTCAAATTGTCCCATTTGTCATTTGTCAATTGTCAATGTCACTCACTCCTTCTCCAGTGCTTCCTCCACTTCCAGACTCATCATCACTGCTTGTGGATGACATTGCTCCATCATCAGACTTGCTCTCCTCAAACTCCGCCTCCTGCAGCTCCTCCTGCAACGATATGTAACGATATAATAATTGCATTGCTGCTAATGCCCACTTGAAGATCCTCCTCCATCTCGAATCCAGCAATGTCCACAGGTCGCAGTGTCTTGGAGTAGCGCCTCTGTCGTCGTTGAGAGATCTAAAGACAAGTCGTCTCTTTCCATTCCATGGTGGACAAAGGCCACTATTCACTACACTACATTAGGAACTCATTTTCGGAAATTCTCTTCACCGAGCTGTTGTCTATCGAAGTGAGAGACAACCGCTTGGGGAGGTCAGCATTTCCGAAAATGCCTTCCCTACACTACATTCTACACTCTACATGCTACGAAATGATAGAAAACCACCGTTGGATTCGAGGTATTGCAGACGATAAAGGGACAGAAAGGAAGGAGTACAAAGGGGAAGCTACGAGAGTCGGAACTCATTCGTATACACCACGGACATCACAAGATTTGCTAGGGGATTGCAGGATACCTTTGGTACAGTGAGGTGGGTTGGTTCGTGGCTTTGCTGGAAGGGAAAGATGTGAGGGACAGTACAGAGTGGGGAAGCAGATTCAGATCGCGATAGAGATCGTGTGATTTTTGATAGAGGTAAAAGTGTAGTGCGATAGAGTTGAAGATGTGAATATGACGCATCCCATTGGAACAAATGAATTCTGTTTTCGTATCGTGTGTATTGTCCCAATGGGATGGGTAGAGGAGGAGAAGAGACAGAAAGCACAGAAGACCTCGTCCGCCGGCTCACGTACGCTCAATTTGCGAGCGGGAATTCGCGAGTTCTGCTTCATCTTGATCTTGTCCGGGAGGACCTTGATCTGCATGTCCATTGACATCGTTCGAGTACGTGGAGCACCGACAGCCAGAAGATTCTAAAGGATATTAACGAAACCATCACGACAATAACAATACTTTGAATGAGTTGTGAACAAATTATGCACTCCAAATGATGATTTGTCACTGTTTCACTTCAAAGATTATTTAAAGGGGGCCACGACTACATGCGTATTAGTGTTTGTTATGAGTACCTTGTTGGCCTCTTCAACCAGTCTGTTCTCTTCTTCTTCCTTCTCCTTCTCCGCCTTGGCCTCCATCAGAACTCGCTTGTAGTCCTTGGGGAAGATCTGAATGACGTCATATATCATAGAACTCCTCCTCTTCGCTGTCTACCTTCATGATCCTCGCATGTTCCGTCTGCCAATCGTCCAGAATCCTCTTTGCCAGTTCCGATCCCGTGGCCTCAGCGAACTCCTCGATTGCCTTCTTCACAGCGACAAGATCCTCTTCCTCCGGCTCGTCCATGTCAACAGTGGCAGTGTTGATGAGATGAGGAGTTCTGTCGTCCCTCAACATCCACCCTTTACTCTTGTACAAGTTTCACCATCCACTATGGTTGGCAATTTGACTATGTTTACGGGTCATGTTTCACAGAGGGCATATCAATATAGTAGCCTTGAAACATAATCCACACTGCCAGGGACAAAATAGTGCATTGCAGAATATTGCAGCGTCTACCCCCACCCTCTGTAAAATTTTTGTCATTCGATAGAGGAAATTAAATGCTACAAAATCAGGCCCGTCCGACCCACCCGCTTTTCACTCATTAAAAAGTTATACAACAAAAACGAAATTAGATGAGATCGGCGGAGCTTAAAAAGTGGGCGTGGCCTATTGCTCAAAGCGTTGCAGCAATATGACTATTTAGTCCCTGCACACTGCCAATAAAATCCTCCAACCTTCTGAAGATGTATGCGATTCCTCCACTCATGGCGGCTGCGAAGTTGCGACCGATGACTCCCAGTACAATGACCTGTCCTCCAGTCATGTACTCGCATCCGTGGTCTCCCACACCCTGCAGAGAAGACTCTCATCTCTCATTATCTCATACAGAAAACAAGAGCACCATGAATATTTGCGACTTATTATGCGTCCTAGCGGGACTGCAGTACGTTCGTTACGTTTTTGACCGACTGTCCCTCTCTTATTTTACGCACCATTTCGCCTCTTGTCTAACCGCCACCCATGAATTAGGATACGTATCATCTGTACTATTTATAGCAAAGTGAGGTTTCGTTGGTATGCATAATAATGGTGAAACAGACCCTGGACGCCATGATTATGACGTCACTTATGTACATTTCACCATTATGGCGCAATTGTCCATGACTTTCTTGTCTTTTAATCCTCTCACACTCACCTCAATCACAGCATGTGCACCAGAGTTGCGCACGGCGAATCGTTCACCAGCCACACCACGGAAGAAACACTTTCCTGCAATGAGCACAGTCATTTCTGGTAATTTCCCATGGTTCGCTCACCAGAGGTGGCTCCGTAGAGTGCGACGTTTCCTATCACAGAGTTCTCTTCAGACTTGAAAGCAGCATTCTTTGGAGGGAAGATGGTGATGCTGCCACCCGAAAGGCACTGAAAGCGAGGAGAATTAGATCAATAAGTAAGATTGAGTGCGAACCTTTCCGACGTAATCATTGGCGTCTCCTTCGAGTGTCACATCCACTCCCTTCGCGAGGAATGCACAGAAGGACTGTCCTGCATGGCCTTGCAGAGGAATTGTGATGGAAGACTCGGGTTTCGCATCCAATCCTTCCTCAGCATATCGAATTGAGATCTGAATGAATGTCATGTCATGGAAGATGATTGGGTGCTTTATGGGTTGAAAGACACATGCGCCATTATTGTGAAATTTACAGATGCGCAATCATTCGTAGTTTTTTCATGGTGCATCTTCCGATTTCACCATTTCGGCACAAAAGTCCTAGCGCCAGTTGCGTCGTGATAATGGCGCTAATGAAGGAGCATCTGTCCACTTCATCATTGCGGCGCAAATGTCACGCTCATGTCTTTCGTCTGTATTCCCACCTCATAACTGATCCTTGCGCCGAATGCTCTGTCCAGATTAGTGATGCGACGTTGGGCAATCTTGACATGGGCGCCAGCATCAGAGAAGGCGGGTTCGATGAGGGGAAGGAGCTCAGTCTCCAGTGGACCGTAGTCGATCATCTGAAGGGTTGACCTCGACTCCCATCGATTACATTCTTTCCATACCTGTTTGACAGTTCCTCCAGCAGTGGAGACTCCAGGGAAGAGATGGGAAACATTGGAGAGAATTGTTCCGAACTCGAGAAGAGTTGCCTAAATGACCCAGTTGTCATCATAGTAGACACATACAGTACCTTCTTGTTGACTGGATTGGGGTTGGCATAGAGAAGATCTGTTCTGCCCACGGCCTCACTCAGCTTGCGAAGACCAAGTTTGGACAG
This sequence comes from Diplogasteroides magnus, assembly GCA_014805445.1. Taxonomy (NCBI): domain Eukaryota; kingdom Metazoa; phylum Nematoda; class Chromadorea; order Rhabditida; family Diplogasteroididae; genus Diplogasteroides; species Diplogasteroides magnus. The sequence goes on along the minus strand of JACMIF010000182.1, from coordinate 47,228 downwards.
GAAGTAGCGCACCTGCGCGAAAAACTATTTTCCGGTCCTACAGTACTCTCCAACCTCTTCGGCCACCATGAACATGTAATTGACGACGTGTTCGGGTTTTCCCTCGAACTTCGCCCTCAGAATAGGATCTTGAGTGGCGATTCCAACGGGGCACGTGTTGAGATGACACTTCCTCATCATTGTGCAACCCAACACAATCAGAGGAGCAGTGGACATTCCGAATTCATCTGCACCCAGCAGGGCGGCAACCATGACATCGCGACCTGTAACGGATAGATTTTATGTAAGTCTAGGGGAGAAAGACAAGAGTGCCTATGGTCCTTGCGCCGTAATGGTGAAAGGGACACTCGAGTCGTCAGAATGCTGAGAATGATGGCGCATTTGCCCATTTCACCATTATGCGTTAATGTCCTTGGGATCTTTCAGAGTCTCTTCTCCCCTCCACTCACCTGTTCTGATCTGTCCATCGGCCTGCACAACGACACGGGATCGAAGATTGTTCATTGTCAGCACCTAAACATAGCACTTCATTTGTCTTTACTTATTCCTGATACCTGGTGAGTCTCAGCCACTCCCAATTCCCATGGAAGTCCAGCGTGTTTGATGCCCGTCCATGAGGACGCTCCCGTTCCTCCGTCGTGCCCAGAGATGGTCAAGTGATCGGCGTTGCCCTGCACAGATACAGTGTGAGATGTAGGAAGACCAACAACTGCCAACTAGGGGTCGCATTACGGAAATAAAGTGCAAGATTCTGTCTCTACTCCTCGACGACTCATTCTCTCGCATTCATCAAACCGGTCGGAATGAGTGAACAGACAGCAATGGTGCACTATATTTCCGAAACTACGATCCCTACTGCCAACCTTGACGACTCCCGATGCAATGATTCCCACTCCAGCTTCAGACACGAGTTTGACCGAGATTCGCGCCTTTGGATTGGCGCACTTCAGATCGTAGATCAACTGAGAAGCACCTCGTTTCAGAGGATTTTCTCTCACTCGTCAAACCTGGGCGAGATCCTCAATGGAGTAGATATCGTGATGAGGGGGAGGAGAGATGAGACCAACACCCGGTGTGGACTTCCTCGTGTCAGCAATGCCCTTGGTGACCTTGTGACCGGGCAGTTCTCCTCCTTCTCCAGGCTTCGCACCTCAACATCACACATTCTCATCCTCATTTGATTCGTTTTTTTAACGTTTTTGACTAATCTAAGACTACGCTTGATCACCAGAGCGTAATCTCTGATAGGATAAATATTTCATGTATTTTGTTTAATTCTCCTTAGAGTGACCAACCCTGTGCCATCTTAATCTGCAGTTCATCTGCATTCGCGAGGTACGAAGAGTTGACACCGAATCGAGCAGAAGCCACCTGAAGATACCGTATCTTTCTGGACTTCCAGTGATGATCCCACCTGTTTGATGGAGGATCGAATGTTGTTCTGAGGGTCTTGATTCTTCGCATATCTCTCGGGCTTCTCTCCACCTTCTCCCGTATTTGACTTGGCGCCTATTCTGTTCATGGCAATAGCGAGTGTCGTGTGTGCCTCCCATGAGATCGAACCGAAGGACATGGCCCCTGAAGAGAACGATACTCGCATCAAAGGAATTCTCAACTAGGGAATGAGCTATGGACAGTTTTCGTCCGTGCGCACCGGTGAGTAATTTTTCTGTCGGTCATCGTATACGACCGGTCGAATAAGAACACAGACGAAAGTCAGTCCAAAGGTCGTTCTCTAGTCTCAACTCTCACCAGTGACGAATCTCTTGACGATCTCTGCTGCAGACTCCACCTCTTCAATCGGAATACAGATCTTTGAACTCGTCTTGATCTCCAGTTGTCCCCTGAGAAATCATTGATGATCACTCGAACAGTCTCATCTCACCTGAGTGAACACCATCTCTGTGCAAGATTCGATGCCTGTGAGTATTCTTGGAATGTCTTCGCGTCATTGAGACGAGTTGCCTTCTGTATAAGATTGTTTCTCATCTCTTGTCTTCAGAGGTTAGTCAGACCTGGAGTTTGGCGATGGCTAATGGCTCATTGATATGCTTCTCTCCTCCCGCTCTCCAGTGGAATGTTCCAGTAGACACGAGGGTTCGACTGTCGCCTGAAATCAAAAATATTAATAAAGTGTCGCAAAACTCTCTTAAATATCACCTCAAGCACTCTCTTCTACCAAGGGTCCAAAATCAGTAAATATGTAGTTTGTAATGTTTTAATTTGTATTCATTCTTCTCCATCGCGCGGTTATCTATGAGGGAATGAGACTACCGCGTGGAGGAGAAGAATGACGACAAATTTACCGGCTTTGAACCCCCTACTGTCTACCATCTTGCATGGCTCAACTACTGTAACAGTGCTACAGGAGCCTATGGATGCAAGCATGCTAAACCGAACAGAAAAGAAAAGCAGAAGATGCTCATCTTTGAAGTTGGACTGCTCATATCCTGGGTAAAAACTTCAATGAGATACTCACGATCACCACTCGCTACTTCTATTGAGGAGACTATTCTACTATCCTACATGATCCTTTCGCTCACCGTAAATGTGTTCGAGGTCGTCTTGGTTGGGGTAAGCGTGTCGATGTCTCTTGAGCGCCTCCGACGCAAGAACCTAAAGCGAACGTAATATGAAGTACATCGATGAGAAGAGGTATTGAATCGGCTGAAGTACTTTCCTTTTCTCCAACTGGTTATCGAGCGGTTGTCTCTCGTAGATTATAGAAACAGCTGGACAATGAGTAAGAGAAAGGGAATTTCGCGAGCCGATTCACGGTCTTTATTGCTGAGATTGGGAGTACCAGTACCTCGAATGTGGCTCCTCCCAGTCTGGAGACAGTGTTCTTGAAGCACATATCGACGACTTCTTGTGATAGTCCGACCACTTCAAAGATCTGCGCGTGCTGAAAGTAGTAGAATAGTCGAGGGACGACCAAGAACTCATTGCCTTGTACGAATGAAGTGTCGATATTCCCATCTTCGCCATCACTTTGAAGATCCCACGCTCAGCCGCTTGACGATAGCCGTGGTAGACCTGAAAGAAGCACGTCATTCTCGATCGCCCTCTCTTCGTACCGCGTCATCGTTGAGCTCCTTGTCGAGGAGACCGAGTGAACGAAGACGGAAACATGTCTCGAAGACCATGTACCTACAATCAATCATTAACAAGTTGTCAATTGCCAATTGTGAGTTGCAAATTACAATCAGAGGTGGAGTAACTGACGGGCTAATGGCATCTGCTCCGAAGCCGAGAAGAACGCAGAGATCGTGGACCACTCGAGGCTCTCCAGATTCCACCACAATGGCCACCTGAGTGAAAGAGTATGGATGGAGAAGGGAATGATAATGTTTACTAAGATTTCAAAAGCAATAGTAAAAGGCATTTCTCATTCTTCCAATCTCCGCGGATCTATCGCTCGTAGAGACAACATCCCTGCGGAGATTAGAAGAATCAGAAATGCATGATTGACTATTGCTTTAGAAGCCCTAATAATGTCTACCTTCATCCTGAGTCTGTGTCTGATGAGACATTGATGGACTGCTCCCACTGCGAGAAGCGAGGGAATGGGGACGTTCTGTTTGTCAGTGGATCGATCGGAGAGGACGATGATCTGATATCCATCCAGTGCGGCCGTGCACGCCTCACAACACACTCGGTCCAGTCCAGGCATCAGACCTGCAGAGAAAAAGATGTTCAAGTGTTTGGTCACAGTGGGTATACTGTAATTGTTGGCATACTGTAGTTTACAATCACATACTGGAAACGAATGAACATTTTGGCACGGAAAGTTTTCGTGTTGCCAAAACAGTCATGCAATTGCCCTTCCAAGTGCTCGAAGATGTTTTTCAGTCCGAAATCAAATGGGCCGAGACGCAAAAGTGGACTCTTGTTTGGAGCCTGCTCAGCACTTCGGGAACAAGATGTCGGATATTATTAGCCCAAGTCTTGGCTTGGCATGATGTGAATATTCTCATATTCATCGTAATCGATGTTCGTTCTACTGTCCCATCACCAAGGAATTCTCGTTATTCCCTCGGCTATTCGTAGTATGCTCTCTCAACTTGCAATACTACAAAACTCTCGTCATTAGCAGCAGGCGCATGGTAAACATTAATTTGTCATCTTCGTCACCTTTCACTCCATATCTCAAGGGGAAGGTGATGTCGATCACTTTCGAGTGCCATCCCTTGTACGTCGTCCTCTTCATGATCTGTAACACGAATTGCCATGACGTCCAATCCACAAGGGGATTTCTAACTCTACCATAAATCACGTCTATTGTTTTCTGTGCCTTCAGAAATACGTACCATCACAACACGTGGCTTCAAGTGAAAGTCATGAATTCCCAAAACGCACGATTTTTGACTTCCAATTTCTAGCGCATTTCCTACTCTCCATAGTGGGTCATAGTCCATAGTGAGACATTTGCAATAGGCTAATACCCATCGGATGCATTCTCGAGGAACCACTAATTAGTGTTTCTACTCAATTCACGCAACTTTTCACTCTTCTCATTCATACTTCTTCCTTCTTCTATTACTTGGTGGTGCTTCAACCACTACGAAAAACATCCAATTTGCATGTGCGAATGAGGATGAACAATTGGTCGAGACATTTTCATCCGGGCGCTAAATCTACTTGACGGCGGGATTTGAGGAGGGCTTTCTCCTCATTCCCACACTGTTGAGGACATCAAAGTACCACGTACTTCCTCCATTCCCAATACCATTCGTTCGTCCCTTGTCATTCTGTATTTGTCCCCTCTATCCACGAGAGATCTCTTTCTTCCCCTCTCCTTACCTCGATGTCCACCATACTCAGCACAGGCTGCTCCAGTACCAGTCTCCGCTCCAACTCCTCATCTGGCTCCAGCAGATTACTCTCTGGACCCACGGGACATCGCAGACTCATGACGATCTGCTCTCGGAACGGGTCGATGGGAGGATTAGTCACCTGCAAAAAACGACGCCATCATTATAGTGCCTGCGTCCTACAACGAGGCTCATTTGTGACTCTATGCTCGTCATGCCCAAGACTGCCACTACTTCACTTCCGTGACAGTCGAGTGGATGCATACATGGGCGAAGGACAGGAGCTCCATGGACGTGACAAAATAGTGAAATCGGCACTTGCGCCGGTGGCGCATCTGTCCAGGTCACCATTACGGCGCAAATGTCCATTGCGCTTTTGCCTTTCATTCGCATTCACTCATTCCAAAATGTCTCTGAAGAAGAGGGTGGCTCTTGTGTCTCCGAGACTCCATTATACCCAATATTTCTATTTTCTTCAAAGGTTTTTGGTGTCCTGTACTCGTTATTGTTGTCTGGGCACTCTTGTTCCTGGTCTCGTGTCATTATTACCTGAGCGAATAGCTGTTGGAAGTACGAGAAAAGAAGTGGAGAGTAGTCCGAGAGACAGGCCAGTGCAGCATCGTTTCCCATTGATCCCAGTGCCTCCTTCCTGAATACACGCTCGTTATTCATCATTTCGGCGCAAATGTCTCCTGTCTTCTACCCCCCCCCCATTTACTCATTCAAAAAAGTCCCTCAACCCGTCACAAATTGTCTATCTCTATGAATCAGTGAAGTTCTTTCTCTCCCGAAATAAGACTATCAATAAGCCGAGAAAAGACGAAATAAGTAGAGTGTTTTCGTCGTGTTTGTACGGGATTCTGTCCGATACTTCCTCCAACCGTTCTCGTAAATCACACACGACGGAAGGCATCATCGTCTCTGTTGTATATCTGAGCCCGCCCGCCTGCTCTAATGACAGTAGGAGAGTATCTACTGTGGGCGGCGTCAATCGGCTGTCTGCTAATGAGCAAAGAGGCTCCGATGACACAGACCGACACGTACTCATTCATGTTCTCCTTCTTACTCTTCTTCTTTTTCCTCTTACTCTCATATCATTCTTTGTGGAGGTTCTATACGAAAACACTTCAGACAGCATGAGTTACTTCCGTTGAAAGGACAGCCATGGATTATCGCGCCGTAACGGTGAAATAGCCCATAATTCCCTGCATTCTGACGGCGCGCCTGTCCATTTCACTATAATGGCACAATTGTCCAAGGCGTTCGTGTCTGTTACCCGTTACTTCATTACGTAGAGTGAATGAATGGTGTTCTGTTCAGTGCTTTTCTCCATTGGTAAATTGGTTTGGATGCTACTTGAACCTCCTATTATTTCCTCTTTGAGCGCCACTCATTCCGTCAAAGAAACAGAGTCTCAATGACTATGTCTCAATGACTATCACATGACGTTGCGTTTGTTCTACACATCATTAGGAGCCTAATCAGCCCCGTTCAATGTGTCTCATCATCCTACGCGGATCATTGCAAAATACAGAATAGTTTGACGTGACAAACACGATCTCTGTCATCTCCCACGCGGTATAAAATGGTAGTAATCTCTTCAGTCCTTGCTGAGTCTTTGTCTGGTGGTAACAAAGGACATTGTTTAGTATCCATCTCTTTCATTACTTTGATAGTGTAATTGAGAGTGAAGGACAACACTGCCATTAACATTTGGGCCATGACAGTGAAATAGACTAATCTCACGGCGCGGCGCATCTGTCTATTTCACCATTATGGAGGAAATACCCATGGAGATGGTGTTCTTCATCCGTAAATGAATAGTCACGTACTTTTCTCTGATCATAGGGACGAGAAGCATGGCGAAAGTGTCGTGAGTGTAAGCGAACATCGGAAGACGACGGTCCGAATCCAAATGCACGTCCTGCAACGAATATCGTAAATAATGCCATTCCCATTTCCATATAGGAGCCTACACATCAGACCATTCCAGCGCTTTTCTAGAGCTTTTGCAGAAATAGTGTGCAAAAATACTGTTCTCTTCTCAAGACTATACACACTAGTGATAGCAAACTACATAGAATTCCAGTAGCGGGTGGCCCTATGTATGCCTCTCCTTATGTGACAGCGTTTGCACGTCGTGATTTTTACCGAACAGGCGCCAGAATTTTCTCAGAGTGGATTTTTGCCACTTGGGTGCATCGTGCGATTCTTGGATTTGTTGCATTCTGCTTCAGAAGTTTCACTTCTGCGAGAGGCCGGAGGTGAACGGTGAAAGGCCAGATACATTTAGAGGGCAAAAACATTATATGCATAGGAGACAATTGGTCTACCTTCTTCTTTGGGGCGATGAGTCCGAGTGCCTCCAGATGTTTCTTGATGAGGAACTCGTTGGTGTTTGCACCGTGCGAGAGCTGAAAATAGAATGCAAACATCATCATCACTTTGTAGTTTGTCATATAATCTGGAATATTTATGGTAATTCTGGCGAAATACCGGATAATTACTGGCACACACGCAAAGGTGTGCCTAATTGCTCATCAGACATGTTTCCCATCCCGTGTTGCCCTCTCATTCTATTTAGACTGCCCGCTTAAAGTGAATGCCAGTCGTTTGGAAGGGATATCACACCCTAAAATGCCATATCTTTCCCCAAAAGTCTCATTCACGGCGTATGCAATTTCAAGCCACCGAGAAATGTGGGTGTTAATGTGAAATTCGACGACCATTCCGCAGCCACTCACAAGAGGTTCGCCTTCTCAATAAGCAGTGGGGTCTTAGAAGAAAAGGCAATAGTGGTATAGATACTCCTCTTATCCCCTTATCCTTCCATGCCGCGTCATTCTCTTTGCGTGTCCCGTCTATCATAGCGGCAGCATCTTATGGAGTGAGGAGGGTGCCTTGCTGTGCGATGTGCGAAATGTTCCCCTCCCTGTTTCATAAATTCAATTCCTCGACCCTTAGGGAATACTCGAGTTGTAAGGACCCTTGGGTGGCACGCCTTCCTCATAGTAGATTACGTGAATATCACTCATAGTTGCTGTGTATCTATCTTCCCTCCCTCACATTCCATTCACTTGACTCTTCTTCCATTCACTAGATATTGTAACTCACCACGTCATCTTTCCTTAGAAGATCCAAGCTGAGCCTTGCTGATGTCAGCTTCTTGTGTGGTCTGGAGACGGCAATCCTCATCTTGAGGTCGTGGTCACTCTCAATCTTCTGTTCCAGTGTGTCCACAAGTAGCATCATTCCCGGCCGGAGACGGTCCTGAAAAGAATTTCGATCGTTGTTGCGCATACTGTAGCTTCTAACTATAGCTGGCTACATCATCGTATATTATATCAGTCATTCATCTCCCTCAATGTCATAACGTTTCCTATCGTATCTTTCTTAATGTATCTGTGCATTGACGAGTTGATATCTCCTGTCTATCACTCCCTTCAAGTACTTCCATTAAGGACCCCTCTCCTCTTGTCGACAGCCAGTCTACAATGATCTTCCGAATCGCCACACTTCTTCTCTTCGTTCTCTCCTTCGTCGCCATCGTATGTCTCTTTCCCTTCTCCATTATTAGGATCCCGCCTAAAGATCAGCTACGCGCAATTTATTAGTCTATTTCAAAAAAGAAGGAGACAGACGGGTGGCAGAGAATAACGATCATCTTCAGGCAAAATGTCAGATGGGAGACGAATCAAGCTATGGGGAGTACGCATTGAAGAAGAGATTCAGAGGAGAGCCCATCAGGTAACAAAAACGACTCCCATTCAAGCATCAATGCTCAATTCCAGGTTTGGAAAGCGAGCTCCCCGTGAGCCCGTACGCTTCGGTAAGCGTGCCAACTTCGCTCCCTATCCCGACTTCGAACCGGAGTATTGAGTCGTATCCCACGCATTTTCTACCATATATGCTATTCATATTTGTACACGATATATGCTTGACCGAATGTGGAATAGAAGTAAAGCTGTCCTTTGTTACTGGGTGACACACAGAGGGAGAGGGAATGGTCGACAAAAGAGCAAAGATGAAGGCATCATTGTTCTTTCTTCCTTATTCTGCACAAGGGAACACAACAAGGTGCGCGCCTGTGCAAAGAATAGAAGCAATCACGTCTGTTTTCGGAAGCTACGTTGAATCGAATATGTAAAGTCGAGTTGGTCCGCCCCAAGATGACATCGCTCTGGAGTTCTTTACTCAAAAAGGCCACACAACAGATCATTTCGGCCCACACAAAGGTGATGGAGAAGTGGGCATTACATGATGATAAATGAGCATATAACTTCTAATGGTAGAGTGTGTACCTCAATATCAGACAGGGAATACATGATATTCTCATCATATAAACAGTCAATGTGAGAAGCAGTCTCATCAATTCGTAGACTTGTTATCAGACACTCTTCTTCACTTATGCCATCATCTCAGCCTTCATTCCTTTCCTTATGCGGGAAATCGGCGTCCGCCGAGATCGCTGATTCGGAAAAAATTTCCGTTTGTTCCTCTCCGTTGGTATGAATTCAACCTTGAGAGCCCTCTCGAATCCTTTTTCTTTCCAATATCGCCTTCCTCATTCCATGCCTTCTTCTTCCCATCTACCATATTCTCCTCCACCTGGTCCTCTTCACATCACATCAACCCTCCATCCCCTCCCGTCTCCCGCCCCGGAAGCCGTTCAGCCAAGCGCGATCTAACCAACTTAAAAGGTGTCAACCCACCGCCCCTACGACTATTTCAGAGGCACCACCGTCTGCCGTGAGACTTGAGTGAAGAGCTCGTCATGACGAAGTCCTCTGTGTTCATTCTTCTCATATCCACTACCATCCTCCTTTGTTCAGGTATACAATTATAGCCAATGTTTCTATTTATGGTCATCTCCTCCATTTGGGAAAGAAGGCCACTCAGGCAGAAGTTTGTTTCAGCCCTGGACGATGACGTCCTGAAGAGAGCTGCATTGGGCACAATGAGATTCGGAAAGAGAGCTTTAGTGTCAGAGGTGAACCAGAAGAGTGGGTAGTATACTGTAATGGATGATCCCTTCAGTTGCCCGATGAGATGGTGCAGAGAATGGCTCGCAGTGGAGCAGTACTTGGTACAATGAGATTTGGGAAGAGGTCACGACTCCAGGTCAACTACTCCGGATGAAAGATAATTGCATCACTGACTTTTGTGCCATCGTTGACGTCATTTTCACGCGCATCTGTCCATTCCTCTATTACGGCGCAAATATTCGTGGCGCAGTTGTCCTTGGACTAGTTACTCATCCTTCATGTTTACATCTCCTTTCAATCCTTTCTCCCTTCCACGCTAATCGGTAATTCCTATGACGTGACGGGAAACATACGCAATGAATCCGTGCCCGCAAATGCTAATTCAGAGTGTCAGCAAAGAGTGAAACTTCTCTTAGGATCCTCTGGACCTGGAAGACTTCATGCAGCAAATAAAGAGAAGTCCCCTGGGAACTATGCGATTCGGACGCTAAGCGAGCCGGGACAGAGCACATGGCTACCGTACCCCCGTGGGATCTTACCGTGACTCGATCATTCGCTCTCCTCTCTCGCTCTATTCTCTGTGTGTGGTATCTTCTCAACAATTTCTGTCCATATGGCTCACGTCCCTATGGACCACTTCTGATAAAGTTGTGCTAGTTAAGTTGTTCGTTCTTATATGAACTCTCTACAAGGAATCAACATTCGGTACGAATTTCTTGGGAGGACTCACTACCGAAAAGAAATGCGACGGAACGTTTATGGCTAATAGGCTGCCTTTGATCCCCGGAGCGAGAACTCTGATACGGATAAATATTTTCTTGTAAGAAGCACTCATGACTACAATCGTATAATTGAATCTATCGACTACAATACGATGTCTTGAATTCGTATAATTCCAGGTGTCCGTTCAGTACACGAGACACAAACGACCATTCACAGAATTGATCAGTGATTATGCAAGAAGTGCACGTCCACTTAAATCTCTCCGCCAGACATTCAAGCTCTTACTAATGCTATAATTAGGATTGGGAGGCATAAATGGTGATGTAGCAGCCTTCATATAGCCGAAAATGGAGAAATACGTCATTTCACAAAGGAATTCGAGGTGGCACTTCTCGCCTCATCAAACACAGTCCCTTTCTACCGTGACAGACTGTCCAACGGATATTGACTACAGGCGACACCCCCATTTCTTCCTGACAACTCGTGAGACTAAAAACCTTCTTCCATTGATAGAGCATAAACAGGTGCAAATTGAGAAAAAAAACATCTGCCACATATCACTTCCCTGCTTACTTAGGATCATGATGCATAACAAATTATGTAATAATTTTGGAGTGTCCTTCGGCGTCAAAATGTCCTTCATTACAGTTGTTGGGAGTCCAAGAATGAGTATTGGAAGGAAGAGCCCTCTATGTGCATTGGATGTGTTTTGACCCCTATATCATGCCTATTTTAGCTCAATTCCTCAATTTAGACGCCTAGATGTGCATGACATGTCGAGATTGGGACTACGATGAAGCTCATGGGATGATCCATCGTCTATCGTACCACGCTATGCCTCCATTCATCATGACACAGGGTGAAGAGGCAATCAGACTGCCAAAATGAGACCACGACGAGTGGTTCCACATGAGCGAAGATGAGCAATATGCTCGTTCCTCCAGAGATTGCATCTCTGTCGCCATCCCAATTGAGAGATCTCACAAGAGAGAACGAATGTATAATAGATACCCCGGTACGTGAAAACGAACATAATTCGTGTTCGTTTCATCTGCTCTCAGCAGGAGCAACGTCAGGCAAGCTGGATCAGTAGTATTTCAATGTAATAGGATTTTAGTGAAGGAGACTCACGCCTCCTTTTTCAATGAGCTGCACGACATGACTAAAAACAAGACGTATAAGATGACTCATTCTCTGAGACCATTCAACCAAAAAAATTCCCAGAACTACACATACAATTCACTTCAAAAGCTGAAAACAAGAAGGACTACCCGAAGCACGGTACTTCCAATCCACTTTTTCATCAACCGGTGCTGTTTTTACCATTCTTTGACCGATCAAACGTAATTATCCGTGTATTCGAAGAGCTACAAGACTCACAATCAGAATAAGGGCAGCAGGATTAACCAATGCATCTATTACCGTTCAACCAGAACAAAGTCCAATAAAACCACAATTCCACTCAAAAGCAGAAAACAGTAAGGACTACCGAGCACGGTACTACAAATTAAATTATAGATATACCAGTGATGTTTTCGCCATTCTTTCCTACATTATGTCGATTAGATTTGGCTGTCATTCTACACTACTTCTAAAGAGATACACGTCATGCAAGGCAAATGTCACATTCCCGCAACTGTACCCGTAGGCCCTTTAAAGGAACATCAAGAAAACAAAGACCTTTTCTGTAATTTGAGATGTCTTTCGTAATGGACAGTTAATTTGCCTCGGGTTTCTCACATGATGTCCACTGATGTATTCGCTTAGTATTCTCGCAGATCTTGCTTCGATATTTTGTTAGGTTTTCAGCAACAATTGATAGACCAAATTGAAACATCTATAGTGTGGGCTATTCTGAGTCAGTTGACGCGAGCGGGCAGCGCAAACACAATTCAACACAATTTTCTTTGGAGGACTCGTTCCAGAGAAGATATACGAAGAATATTTTATGACTGATCGAAGACTACCCTTGATCCTCCATGATGTCTGATGCGGATAAATATTTCATCCCATAATGTGGGCGATTTAAGCCATATCACACAGCTTTGCAGTGTTTTGCGGGACCCACTAAGGAATTACAGGAGTTGCGACAAAACAATGGCCATTCATTACCTATGCCGAAGAAGGCCCTCGCTCACCGGCCTGCAGTGTATCGTGAAGAAAAATATCTTCCCACTACACTACTTCCACTCATAATTAAGAACCATTTCACTGTGTTGTGACTCACGTCGTGGAAGAAGTCACAAATATGTGCCAGTCACCCCATGGAAAAAGAGATTCTTGGCATGTAGATTAATATTCAACCACATCTCGCCTTCACCCGAATTCGCGGCACGTTGAGAAGTGGAACAATTAAGCGGCATTCCCTCTTACGCTCTTCATTGTTTCCTTCCCACTCATTCTCTCGCTCACACACCTCGTCACAAACAATCCAAACAACAGTTCCCACCACTTCCTTCAGTCTCATTTAGCATTCTTCATGTCTTCCTCCATTTTCACACAATACGATTTCTGCATATTCTCCTCACTACCGTTTCCACAGTCTCCTAACCGATCTTGTCCACAGGGAGGCTCTCACTCTCTCCATCTATCACCAATCCTTGTTCTCTTCTCTAATTCCGTGCAGATGCTCATTCAGAGACAGAGTCCGGCGGTAGACGATAGGGGAAAGGGGGCGTGGCCTTGGTATGTCAAGGGGGAAGCACCCTCAGTAGGACGACAGTCTGATATATCCGGACTGCCACCAGTCCCTTCTTCCTCTTCTCCCATCCTACATTCACTCTTCTCATTGTCGTGGCCGAAAAGGCACATTACATTAGGGCTTCTGTCCTTTCCTCTCTTCTCTTCCTTTCATCTTATTTGCACGTCTGAACGGGCCTCTCTTAGTGCAATCCATCTCCTATTCAGGTACTACCAGGATGCACTTCCGATCATTCATCGTCTTCGTCCTCGTCGTTCTCTGCTTGGCCGCCGTGGCCATCGCAGCCCCCAATCGTGTGCTCATGAGGTGAGTGTTCTCGCGACAAGTGCGCCATGACCGCTTGCGCAGTTGTGGTGAAACGTGCCATTCTCCCGTTCTCTTATTCCTCCCCAATCTTCACTCTTCTCAAAAATGAACCCCTGCCAATCTAGGAATTCATCTAATATTTGAGGTTCGGAAAGCGAAGCAGTCCATTCGAGGATAGGGCTGTCCCTTCGCCTCTACAGTTGCAATACTTCGGACGCGACCAGCTCGTTCCCTTGTGAGTTATATTTCCACTCTTCTGAGTAGGCGAACCGAGAACACGCAAACGTCTCAAGTGCCGACAGAGATCTCCCGAGTTCAAGTATCTCCCCATGTTTCAAGACTCCTTTTCGCCATCTTGCACTTCATTTGTCATTTTGCTCCAAGCAGCGGATATTCTAAAATACCAGCCGAAAATGCTCGTAGCCTTCTGCTAAAAGCACCTGGAACCCCATCCAAATGCCTGATTTGCAGTTTCTGTAATAGTAGACTAATTGCATGATGACTGAATGGTAACGGATGTCCTTTCAGTGTGGCGTACAGTGGAGGCTCCGAAGAGGCCGATATTTGAGATGAAGAGAGTAAGAAGAATCTCGCCTTCATTGTGTGGAATTTCCCCGATGACTAATAGCCAATTTATCACCTCCTTCCCTACAGAATGCCTACCACGTTTGCCTCCCCCATTGCCCGAACATCATACACCACCAAATCACATTTCTTCCCATATGCCCGTCGAGTGAAATGAAAGGATGTGTTACAAGTCTCTTGCCTGTGGTCGATTGTCTACTTCGTCTATATATCACGACAGTGAATTAGGGAGATGAAGAGGGAAATGGTCTCTGCGTGGGGGGAGGGGAATTGTTTTCTGCCCCTCGATCGTGTTGGGTAGTTCTGCCCGAGGAAGGAAAGAAGGGGGAATCTTCCGGATGAATCCCCACCACGGGAGAAGGACGCTGTTATTAAAGATGAGATAGAGATGGGATACCTTCTTGATGACGCTCTCGACGGGCAGATCGATGACGCCAACCTCCGATGAGAGATACAGATGGTCATCATTGGTGAGGTAGTATCTGGCGGGCCGAAGACCATTTCTGTCCAGAATCGCTCCCACAAATCGTCCGTCCGAAAACGAGAGAAGGGCTGAAACGAACGACTTTCAATTCATCTAACTTTCCTCTATACACCCACACGGTCTCGAATGCAAGATAACAGAACCATGGACATTTGCGCAGTAATATTGAAGCGGAAAAAGCGCAATTTTAATCATTGTTCTCATAGTGTCTCTGCCCCTTCACCATTATGGCGCAAATATCCCTGGCGCATTTCACCCACTATCTCATCTAATTTCTCATGTAATGACCACGGGTCAATTATGAGTAGTATAGAGTATCTCGTGTCGTGAACGGCCGTCTGTCTCCATTTTCTCACGACAGCACACACGAGCCAATTTGAGGATGACACCCCAGAGTCCCCTCCATTTGTTTTGCTTCCCTCTCAAAGAACCGCAGACTTCATCAAAACGTTTCTCAGACTGAACCCCTTGATTGGAGAGTGTGGGAAGAGGATGTTTATTAGAAGTCTATTACACTCTGATTGGATGTTTGTGAACTCTTTTTTCCCCGTCTAAGACCCATGAGTCTTTAGAAAGCAAGTGTGAATGTTCGAGTTCACTCTGAGAAACAAAGGCCAACCTTCAGGTAATGACCACGTAAACATTCCCGCGATTTCTGATGGTTGAGAGGCGGCGATTGAGGGTGCCCACAGAAAAAAATACTCCCTCACAATTCATTTTAAAACTGTCAATATTGACAGGTTTTCCGCTAATATTGGCAGTTTGAAACTGAATGGTGGGGGAATTGGCAGTATTTTTCTGCGTGTAGTGAATGAAGGGGGAGAAGTGTCGTGTTGTTCTCACATTTGACGGTGGCTTCTCATGACAAAAGGGCAGACCGCCCGTGACTATTCACTTGCATATTCACACTTTCCGTCTGAACCTAACAGGGAAGGAAAGCAAGAATTGAGGATCAAGAAGCAACTGCAAATTGAAAGCAAGGAACTGCGCTAATTTTCACGGGGAGAATTCATATAGTGGGAAGTCTTATTTTGCTTTCTTCGTCATCGTATGCATGGTGCAAATGAAGATTTCGCTCTAGGCGACTGATTCGGTCTGTAGTCTCATTATGAATTCATGCGCAATCATCATTGTTTTCGCTCATAGTGCGAAATGCGTAGAGTGTACACAGTTGACTCTTAATTTATTGTGCCCCCCCCCCACCCTCTTCAGTCTACTGTATTACTGCCCTTTCGAAACACAGTATCACCTCATTAAACTACAGTATCCCAGACAATCCTAAACCTACAGTATTCCCCTCCCTATTCGATATACAGTATCATCCACATCAATCTACAGCATCCGTATCCTAACCTGGTCCATCCCATGGTTCCATCATCATGGCGGCCCATCTGTAGAAGGCCCTCTTCTCCTGTGGCATATCTTCATCCTTCTCCCACGCCTCGGGCACCATCATCATCGCCGCCTGAATAAGATTACTTTATTTATTGTCAAAACCATATATTTAAGGATCTTCGTCATTCTATTCACATCACATTCACTGTGCAGTCCCTGTTCATTTTCCAAGAAATTGCCAATTGCGCACTTGCTTTGACCGCGCAGATCTTGTGGGGGGGAGATAATAGCTGTTTTGGTTTGAGTGGACTTCAGAGTGATGTACAGGCATGTCATTTGAGTTGAAAAGGACAATGTATTCTGGTGGGATGGGGATGTCCTCTGTGAAAAGAGGCAGGTATCCATTCACAGGTTGTTGTGTACGCTCCTTCTATGGGAATTCCACTCCATAATTGTGCATTCGTATACCACAAAACAGCGAATAATGAAGTTTCGTGAGAGAAAGGATGAGGAACGAATCCCATCATCCACGGACACACTTTTGTTCCAGAGTTTTTATGGGATTCTAATGTAGAGGACCCATTACATTTCACATTGCGGCCCACTGGAAGTACTAAGGCAGCAGGCATTTCATGAATTCATTCTGCATTCTGCATCGGATTCATACAGGGACGCAACTCCCTTCACAGACATGGGACTTGGCCTCGTACAGTGTCTATGAGTACTGTAATGGATTAGGGCGATAAATTTGTCGTCATTCTTCTCCGCAACGCTGCTGGCTCATTCCATCGTAGATATCCGCGCAGCGGAGAAGTATGACGACGATTTAGTTGATTTTGAACCTCTGTAAGAGATAGGTACCAACACAAAACCAAAAATCCAACCGAACACCCACATCTCATAGGATATGTAAGAGTGTCTCTCTCCGCACACACCCAGACTACCACGCGTCTACATAGAGTACTACCCTGTTATTTGCTGTACTCACTTCAGGGAGGGATCGCCGTCCAGCCTTGACGAGGAACTCGAGGACGTTGTCGAAGCATCCAGAATCCGTGCTACTCTCCTCCACGACAGGGTACAATTTGCCCAGATCATCACCGTAAAGACGCGACTTCATGATTCCTTCTCTGCAATGTTCACTCTCCACTCAGTTCATTGGGATACGGTAGATCACGGGAGAAAGCCATTGCGCCGTATTGGTGAAGTGGATTCCACCATATTGGCGCAAATGTCTTGGGTCTCACCTGGCACTCATGACGTTGATATTTCCTCTGAGTGTGTTGATCTCTCCGTTGTGAGCGAGCATTCTGAATGACGAGGAGGTAACTGAGGGAAAGGCACGAATAACATGTACAGATGTGCCCCTTTCATCTATGTCGGTGATGTCTTTCACTCGAAATAACCTCAACCACCCCCTCTCAATACAGTACCTGTTGGGCTGTGCTCGATTCCATGATGGGAAGGTATTGGTGGAGAATCGAGAGTGGACAAGAGCAATGTGAGTGATGAACTTCTCGCTGTTGATGTCATCGTAGTAGGCGTAGAGTTGGAGGGGAGTGAATTGACCCTGCCAATGGACTCATTCACTGATGGTTCACGGGTCCTCAGTAGGGAACGGAATCCAATAAGTGCACATTATGTCGTCTAATTCCCTCGGAGGGGTTGTCTCTCTCATGTGATGGGTAACCGCGTCGAGGGGACTAGACGACAGAAATGTGCACTTATTGGATTCCGTTCCCTCAACATCAGTAAATCGGTAAATTTGTTTTATTTAGAACCCCTAGTGGGTGCAAATGTCCTGCTCACCTTGTACACAATGGTGCTGGTGGACAGGGAGCACACGTAGCATTCCACCTTCTGCTTGGCCATCATCGCTATTGCCTGTTTCCTCAGAAGATACACATTGGAGTCGAATCGAACCGGGTCCGAGGCTGCATAGTCGGCGGTGACGAACACCTGAACATTTCTCATTCAGTTTGTGGTTAACTCTCACAGCGCCTATGTAGATTACGGTATGTTGCTACTAAAAACCGTTCGTGGTCACTAGTTATAATAGCACTTTCATGTACGGTGAAGCGTATTCCAGTACATCTCCGGAAGCCCGGACTCTAATATATCATAGGAATCTACGGCATACTATCATGATGGAGTAAACATACTACTTTACTCCTAAAGTAATGCTGCAATATCTTTGAGTCCGGTCTACAACAGAAGTTCCTGCTATCCTTACTGACCTGTCTGATACACGGTTCAGTCTTCCTCGCTTCTTCTCCCAGACACTCTCGATTCGTGGACAACTTCCTCCATGTGATCACACGCAGACTGCACGCACGCGAGAGATCACCGAACGCTTCCTGAACATGCACATTCAATTGATTCTATTCAAGTATTTCGCTAGACCATTGCATTCCGTACATATGTGCATTACGGTAACGATCTGTCTCACAATACACAGGTGCAAATAGATAACGGTCATGGTACAACAGCTATGATATCAGTTGACTGAACATTTTTCGTCGTGTTTTGGCCCCAATCAGTCAACTTATATCACTTGAACTATTCTACTACAGTAACCTGCTCTCGACTAAGCATCTCCTTCTGTCCGGGCTGAATCACTCATTGAATACCCTAGCTTTTGGGGCCGAGAGCTCATGCTAACATTGGTGCTACAGGAGAAGCACCAGATTCACACTAATCTCACCTTTGCCCGTGTGTATGTGTCCGGATGAAGGAACAGCAATCCTGTCGCGTACTGTCCAAAGGGGGGAAGGTCAATGTCGTCCGTACTGAACAGGGCTGGGCGTAAAATAAAAATTGCAAGGATACGTAAAAACGTAAAATACGCTAAATTCATTAAGATTGAGCAACATGGAAAAACAAGGAACGATTTTTAAATGATTACTTCGAGATATAGTCCCTTTTTACCATATATTTCACAGCTGAATCATATCCCGTGGCTACGAAATAGCGCATGAAAATGAGAGAGCAGGGTAACGTCTACGAGTGAGGCGCGAAGTAGGAATAGCCGTTCAAATAGGAATAATTGCGTTTCACATGTGAATTCACATGCGAAGTTTTGGCACCGCGCCAAGAACCGTGTAACCAGCAAGTAGTCCGGAGAAAATACGGTATTTCAATCAATAAAAGCTCTTGATAATCAAGAGTGATACGGTATTTCGCTAGAGGGATCCGAATTGGCAACGTGCCAAGCCAATATTCGCGAGCCTTTTCAATGTCCTCCTCTCCTTACGCTCCGAAACGCTGTGCAACCGTTCAGATAACCATTTTTGAGATACTCACTGAACATAGTGACTGAGCGATCGTTTTTCGGCGGAAATTGACCAAAATATGACATTTTGATAGTGAAATCACACCCTTGGTCGCGAAGGGTTTAGTTAGATTACTGTAGATAGTATTGATTCATTCGTTCTCACTTCTTGACGTCTTCACGATAGAATCCATCGGGAATTGCAGTGAGAACTCCTGCTCCATCACCAGAATCGTCGCATCCACACGCGCCTCGATGGGCCATCCTCTCCAGCATGGTACGAGCCTCGCTCATTATCTGAATGGAACACAGTGATCATATTCCGGATAAACCACAAGAGCTCCAAGGGTATTTGCGCCATATTGGTGAAATGCACACGAGAGCTGTAAATTGATGGCGCATTTGTCCATTTCACCATTAGGGCGCAAATGTCATGTCTTGCACCAAATGAACCGAGAAGAACCAACCTTGTGTGTGGCGATTCCCTTGATGGAGGTGACGAATCCCACTCCGCACGCATCTCTTTCCAACTGCGGCTCCCAGAGAGTCTCCTTGGCCGCCCGCTCTTCCTGTTCCTTCGACAGAATCACCATGATCTGCAAAGCGACAATGTCTTGTGAGGACCAAGGAGACAAAACAAAACTGCGTCGCAACCAAGTAATTGGATAAACTGAGCGAATGAATATTCTATTGTGAATAGTTCATTTCACCTCTCGCGCTCTCAATCGCGCGATCGTCTCTGATGCATAGAGACGACCGCGCGATAGAGAGGAAGAGAGGTGAACTGACAAACTTTGGGATTCACTCTGACAACACTGATACAGAAAGGAAATGACTTGGGGGAACCTTTAGAGTTAGAGCAGTGAGCTCATTCATGGCATTTGAACGGGAAGAGCATACTATTGTCCAACTTGCGCAGTGAATAGAAAGACATTCACAATAGATAGCGAAAATAGACAAAAGACAGTCGAAGATCTCGGTGCTATACGGGGATAAAGGAAAGGGAACGGGGAAACTCAAATGAAAAACATGATAAACGACGATGGGAATGGGTGGGGAAGGACCATGTGAGACAGTCTGAGGATGGAAGGGAGGAGAAATGACCAATAGAGACAGACTGAAAGTGATCTACCGCCCAGGGAAGACTGTCCCGGGAAGGGGTCAAAAGATCAAAGGTCTTCCCTCTACTGTCCACGTGATAGGGAGGCCAAAGGACGATTCTGACCAGTGGGAGAGAGAGTACGGGGAAGGGAGAGAGTGCAGAGATGCAGAGAGATCAAACACCAAACGACGACAGTTCTTCCATATCAGTTTTTTTTGTTTTTCCAATGGCAACTTGGTTTTTGTAATGGCAATTTTCTTCTTAAAGGATGGGTGGTCTTTGAGTACTGATATGAATGCACTGCACTCGTAATTGAACAATCTCCTAATCTGCACGTACGCAATGTCGAAAACAGACGTTGCAAAACTGGATTGGAATTTGTAATGTACGAGTTACTTGACATGGAAAAAATCATGATAAGAAGTGCAAATGAATGAGATTGATCGGACTTTGGATGCGGACAGATTGGTGATGGAAGGAATGGAATGTCTCCTTGTTGAAAGGGACAATGTTCGTCCAATAACGATATGCTTTTGAAGGGGGACGAAATGGAGATGGAAAGGGGAGGACAAAATATATTGCACGTGAATGGAGAAGGATTAAAGTACATCGGAACGGCGGGAAAAGATATCTCTCTTATCACCACAAAGTGTATCAGCAGGTGGAGTGTTGTACTAGGATACAGAGGGCCGTACCATGAACCGCCTGGATAGATTAGGGTACAAGGATTGTCAGAATGCCAGAATGACTATATTCTAGGTAATGTTTCACAGTTATTATGTCCATAATGTTGCGATAATCGTATTAGAACTATGAATCATATCCTTGAAAATAGTCATTCTGACATTCTTAGTGGGTTTACTAATGGAAAATGAGGAAATGATGATGTAGAAAATGAATACACCCCAGGCTATGCTAAATTTCATTCACGCCTTGCTCTGGGGACGGAAATTGCGAATCTCTTGTACTAAGAGTGTTAGAAATGGGCGAGTACAGGAAAAACGGTTCAGAGAAAAGATTGAAGTGAAAGGAGTCAGAAGACTGCTAAGACCTCTCCCTCTCAAGACTCAACCCAGGGCTTACAATAGGTTCATGCGTCAGAGAGTGAAGGAATGGACACTTTCTTGCAGTATCATTACATGAAGTCAGCGGTGCAGTAATGTATGCAAATTGAAGGAAGTACTTAGTCCTCTGCTCTAACACATTGCAATCACATGAATAGACTAGTGAACGAGAACAGGGAGACTAGCAAACTGTCACATTTCGCTCTCGATGATACCGACGAAAATACTCTGTTGTGCATCAAAAACGAGAGTGGAATGAGGATTGACTCGTGATATGGTGCAAAGTTGGAACAAAGAGAAATGTTTATTTGATACGGCAGAAGGGAAAGAACACCCTTCCTTTCCATCTGTGCCTTATCAAAGTGAAAGGACAACGTCCAAATGAGGGGAAATTCCAATTTTTCATATCAAATTTGATTCATTGAACGGCCGATCACTAGATGAACAGTTGAACAAATGACTCTGAACTAAACTTTTGTTAGGCAACTAAATAACAAACTAGTTTACGTAAAACCGAAAGATATTGTTTTGTGGCTGTGGTCGTCCTGCACAAATGGCGTGGAAGAGTTGTCGATGACGCAGGGACTGCAATTGTTTGTCCTGGATGAGGAGGGAAGAGCTATGGAAGGGGAAGAAGAAGAAGGGAGAATGAATGGAGGGATGAGCGTTCCACTCTAAGAAGAAGAGAAGAGTTCAGTGCAACGTGGACAGCTGTGTGCCTTCCCCACATCACGCATCTGGCAAGTCGAGGCGTACTGAGGGGGAGAGGAGGCAGTGGGAAATCAGTCGAGAGATAGAGAGTACATGGTGCATCGGTCAATCAACGAAAGGGTCAATGCGGCAGTAAATATTTGATTAATGATAAAGCAGGAGGGGCTAAGCACTCTTAGCCGCTCAGAGATCTACACGTTAGCATAGGAATAAGAGGAAGAAGATGCGAAAGGAGATTCGGTCGATGGCGGACATCAACAACTGTGGAAGGACGATAACAGGGAACATGACACATGGACACTTTGGCAAGTGAACGAATGAATGATTTTCCCCCGCTTTCACGAGAACGAATCTTCCGAGACAAATAACCTTCATTGGCCAAAGATCCACGGGCTCTATTTATAATTGGTGACAAGAATGTGCAGGAAGGGTAGTGGACATATGAGAGTCATAGCCCGAGGGGGAAAGAGGGGAGTGAGAGTCTTGAGAGAGCAGTGTAGTGTAAGAGAGGAGGGGACAGGGGGTGACTCGACCCTCTCAGTCTTGCCTTTCATCAGCCCAAAGAGAGGCTCGTGGTGCAAAGTGGACACACGTCCCTTTTCTTCACCAATCGATCGCCGTTGCCTTTAGGCCATGTCACTTCCTCATTTGTTTTTGTTCTCGCCCTCCAATCCGACATCGAGTCATTCTCCCTTTGTTATGCCTCCGTTCGTAGATTCAAATATTCACATCGGTTGCATTCTCAATCACGTGTGCTTCATAGACTTCACAAAGATCTTTTGAACCGATGTTTGATGCATTCATAATATAGTCTGGCATATTCTAGCAAATTGCTATTTATTGCTTCTTTCACGTTTGTGACATTCGTGCGCTCCAGCGCACATACAGTACATTTGGGAATTGTTTTTCGAAACGGCGCGCGAACTGAATCAGGAATGTAGTGCATTCAAACAGGAGCCAGACGGACAGCTGTTTCCATTCTGTTTACCGGCCTGGTTCCCTCCCCTGCGAATGTTCCTCCAACGACTATTTTCATTCACACTCTTTTCTTTTCCTGCAAATTTCATTGAAATTCCCCCTGGATAATGTAAATTATCCATTTCCAATGATCATGCTGCCGACAGATAAATCAGACATGAACAGCAAATTAACGTGGTACTTAATTCCCACGTTTATTGCTAAAAATGTTAACGTGGAATGTGTGATTGCTCAACAAATTCCGATGCAGAGCACATTCGGCCAATTGATTCAGTATCGCGTTGCACACTTGCAAAAAAGAGGTTCAAACGCGTTGCACGAATTCTTGTTTTCTCGCTGTCGACCACTGATTACTTCGATTTGATCGATTTGAGTGAGGAGACTAGACGACTAATTGGGGAAGCAGCTCTTTGGGCCGCCGTGCTCTCTTCAATGGCCAAGACGGATGAGGCGTCCATCGACATGAACAGTGACTGCGGGGACATCCCAAGTGATGAGGTGAGAGCCAGGGATTCTTAATTGATGGTAAAGCGTATTTTTTATTTGTCTAACCCACTAGGAGCGGTTGTCTGTCGAACGTTGAGACAACTGCTCTGCGGAAATTAGACGAATGAGAAATGAGCTTTACTACCGATTTACAAACCCTAGTAAGAGACATCAATCGTCACTCCATTGCACACTCTCATCCATGGATGAATCCCTTTCGCCCTCTCTTCATCCATCCGAAACCTGGCATTACAGACAATGGGTGCTTCAGTAGGAATATGATTCATGCACGTCAGCTTCCCAGAATATAATACATAGTCAGGATGAAAAAACAAGCAATTGTATGTTTTGCAGAGCCTCTCGGTGTCATTCGAGACTGCAGCTCCTGTACTCTATGGATCCTCCACGTCAATCGATTCGCTCTTTTCCGGACTGGGAAAGGATGCCGAACTAAGATCGAAATACCCCGAATTCCACAGACAAATCATGGTCAGTCACACAAATTATGAATTACCCCAAGCATTGTAGTTTTGATATTATGCCACAATGATTGATGTTATGATAGACAAGTTTCGATAGATTGTTAGTTCGCCCAGAAGAATGATATCATTGTAGCTTCATCGTCAGTGTTCGATGTCTCCTCGTTCTGGGACCATTCTCCTCGAGGTATCCATTCTTTACTGTTTGCACCGCTCGATTCCCTCCCCATTAAAGCCATTCAAAAGGCCACAACAACACATCATCTTCTCCTTTTTTCGTAATCCTTCCCTTCCCGTTCTCTCTCGTCTCATGACGATGAATCGCATCGTTTAATCAATGTAATTTGGTTCATCACCCAATTATCAATTGCCCCGGGCCGATAACAAACCTCCGCACTACAACCTCAACAGGGAAAACAAAGACAAACGGGCTCCAATAACGATTTTTATGAGACCAAAAGTCATTCTGCATGAAGTATTTATATAGACGTGCAAAAATGTGATCATTGTAGCATTGTGATACACGGTTAGATCTTTGGTTGTAGGAATAAGAATTGTGCATTCATCAAAATTATTATTTTTTCGCTAAAAACAACCGTATCCGTTTAGTCAATGGCCGACGTTGGTAACGACTCTTCCGCCGAGGGTCGGCTACTCAGAGACGCCCTCGAACTCTGCAAGCAACTACGTAGGACTGAGGTTTGCACAAAATTCCTTTTTTGTTCGTTATTTTTGCTTCTTCTCATCGGCTTTAGAGAAAAAGATAGGATAACGCTAATGCTTCACTTTCCCCATTACACACCTATGTTGTAAAGGAGAAAAATCGAAATGGAGATAGAAAAGTGTTGCTGAGATTTGGAACCAAGGAGCCCGTGTTCGATGATATTTCAATTATGAGAATCGCCCGAAGCTGAAGGGGCGGAGTCAAAGGAACATATGAGGGCGTCGTTGCAATCCTTCTTCCACCCTCTCTATTACATATATGGACGTTCCTGCCCTCAGTCACTCTTTCATTTGACTCATTATCTTACACTTCCCATCATCACCCCCCTATCATTAGCCCGTTTCTTGGTATATTTCGCGTTGAAGGCCAATTTCCGCAGATGCAGGAAAAGGTCCGTGGAAGATGCATCGTGATAACGATCTCATTCTGAAGTGCTTAGGTGTCATGATGGACGATCGTCTTCCTACAAGTTATCGTCTTGAATTGCAGCGTGCCCTCCGTGACAAGGAGAAGGAACTGGACATTCTGCAGTCACAGAATCGGCAGATAAGGGAGACGTATGTCAAGATATATGCCAAGGTATGACGTTGATGAGGGTAATGAAGGGAATGTAGCAGGTGATCGGCAATAGTGTTTCTAATTTTGTAGCAAAGTACATTTGCGTTCGTCTAAACCACTCGGAGCGGGTTTCTTTTGAAAGAAGAGGAAATCGCTCCACGGGGCTTAGATGAAAACACACGACTACCCTAATTGATAATAGTTCGATCTCACTATTCATTTGCAGGCCGAACAAGAGGAGGAGTACATCTCGAACATTCTTCTCAAGCGAATTCAGAAGTTGAAGAACGACAAGGTCTGTGTGGCTTACTTTTCATATTTTATCTCCTCTCGTGGGTGGAAAGGAGGAAAGATTTACGAGAATGGGCTTTTTGTTCTCCTGTCTGCACTTGTTATTGCTACCACTATACTCTCAAAGGTGCAATTACTGCTCAATTCAAATTGCTTTTTTCAGGAAACTCTGGCACAGAAGTACGAGCAGGAGGAAGAATATCTGACCAACGATCTGATGAGGAGAATTCAGCAGGTGATCTCATGTCTGCTATCCTCTTCTTCTTTCCTCCCTCGTACGCCCGTTTCCATAAGGATAGAGTGGTTCCTGCAATATCTCCTTTTCTTTTTTCTGCATACAAATGCCCATAAGATAATATGCATGGAGGAGGAATGACAATTTCCCTCCTCATGCCCTCTTGTCCTCCCGCTAAAATACAAAAAAAATCCGTGTCACGCTCTACGCTCTGTGAATCTAGGGTAGTCTTCGAGTAGTCGTGAGCATTCCATCGCATTTCTTCTCTCTAGTGAGTCCTCCCAAGAAAATTCACCGAGTATTGAACCCTTGATCGAGACATTCCTCCAACAATACAGTATCTTTCTTTGCAAGTTGTCTCATTACAGTTGCAATCGGAACGAGATTCTCTGGAGGGAAAGATGAAGAATGATCAGACTGTCCTCATCGACAATCTTTTGCAGACGATTCGTCGCATGGAGACCGAGATGGGCAACGGTCGAAAGGTGAGAGAGTGCACCACACCATTCTTCCCATTCACAAATGACAGAACATGGAACGAATGCGCAAGGAGAAGATCGACCAGGAGAATGCGCTTGAGAATGAACAGGAACTATTGTTCAACACTCTAGGAAAGCAGATGGACCAATTGAATCAGGAGAAGAGGTGAAGATGATACATATTATTTTTATTTTTACTCGATAAAACTGCACTAACAGTGACTCCACTGTTTGTTCGATTCGTATAAAAATAGGTCCCCTACGTACAATAAGTGTAGTGGTGGGAAGTCTACTTTTTGTACGAATGAGTCCTATTTTTATACAACTCGTACAGAAAGTGGTCACTAGCCACATGAGACCACATTTCTTCTGAAAAAATTAAACCTTCGTATATCATGCAATGCGAGTGGCATTTCAGGAAACTGCAATCGGCTCTGCAGAAGGCGTACGAGAATGGATTCATCGATGCAGAAGATATATATCTGCCACCACATCATCCACAGTGAGATTAGAGGGTCATCTGTGTTAGGGTTTCTGAATATGTAGGTAGTAAAGTACATTTTTCAATCGTGTATTTCATTCGTAGACAACACGTCTATTGAACGTATAGGCAACTAAATTTACTACCGATTTTGAAATTATTCATCTACCTACATACCTTCTTCAGTCCCGAACAGGGCTGGGCAAAAAATTAATTTCAAAAAAATTTCAAAAAAAAATTAATTTTCGGGTTAAATTCGCATCCAAGCTCGAAAAATTTTCTAAGCCTTCTATGAGATGCCTCAGAATGACTATATATTGGAACTCCCTTCAAAATTTAATGGAAAAAATGTATTGTTTGAACATTTTATGCTCAAACTGACAAATTTTCTTATATCTCGAGATAAATTTTCGAACGAAATAGCCAAAATATATTTTTTGATTTTTTGAAAAAAATTCAAAAAATTTTTTGTCAAAAAAGTTTTTTGAAAAAACCTCGAAAAGTCAAAAATCTAAAATCAAAAACAAAAAATGCACAGCCCTGGTCCCGAACCTTCTCTGCCCGATCGACCTCCCTCTGCTTCTCTTTCCAGCGGGGAAGTTAGTCCTTCCATCAAGGCAAGTAATCTTCTCCCTTAGTCCCCTTAACGATCGCCATATTCAGCCCTCTCGCTTCCGCTCCGAGCTCAACCGTATGCGTACTGCACTACGTAGCAAAGACTCCACTATCGCTGAGCTGAAGGAAAAGCTGGAAATGAGTGAGTTTGTATTCTTGACTTTGATAAGAAGGGAGGGAATTGTACATGGGATAATTCGTTCAGAAGAATTGCAACTTCGTTCGACCTCTTCCATGGATGCAGCTAAGGACAAATTTATGAGGTGAGGACTACCGTACTCAATCTCAGAAGAACAGTTCCTTTCCAGTGCCGTCCTGGAAGCAGCTCACAAATACAGTCAGGACACTCCTCCTACTCCTGAGCGGATCGAGATGGGTCCTCCCTCTGTTCCGAGTGCGCACTACACTGATGCAGCAGGTACGGTAGCTAGTTTCACATACAACTTCTTGCATCAGCTTGGGTGTAATTGAGTACAATTCAGATATGGATGACGCCAGCTCTCGAGGTTCCTTCCTGTCGGACATGAACTGAAGTGTCCTCATTCAGTTCATTCTTGTTGTTGTATGTACTGTCTTGTACCCGTGTCACCTTGCCCTTTACTCCCAGTGCTTTTCACTCTACATCATCAATGGACCCTCTCATCTCTTCTCGTACCTTGGGTACCTTCTTCACTGGAACACAGCTTCTCCTTTCTAATACGGCTCTCATTCCACTTCAACACATGGAATGGCTTCTACTCTTTACTGAACTCTTTCCATTCCATTGGTTGATTCCCACCAGTCCCTCCCTGCTATGACCACAGATCCTTATACACCGTATGCTTCTTTTCCATTGTGATCACATTTTCCGTGCCCAAGATACCCCTTTAAGGTTGTGTTCAGTTGCCTTCTGCTTACATTGTATCCCAATTTCAACTCAATCAAAAGATGACACACCGTGCAATCGACGGTGCCTTCAGTATCGTGTATTTCCAGATTAATGTTGTATAGTATGGCCTTCTTTCTGTATAGCTCACTACTAGTACTACTCCGCTTGCATAGTTACCTGCTCCCAGAATCTGGGCTGCCGTTCTTCTACTGGAACCCTTTATGTTTTCAAGCCAACATATTTCGTTGTTGATCGATAAAAACATTATCATCCCGCTTACTCCATAATGAGAAATGCAGAGATCTCGATCCCGAGAGACACACAAAAAGAAGAGAAATTGAGTTCATGGCCAACCACCTTGGGAGAGGGGGAGGGGAGAGATGTGGAGAGATGGGACAAGAAAGACACAGAAGGAACCGGAGTATCTCTCCCCCCCATTCTTATGTCCGATCCAATAACGAACGCGCTCGCATTTGAATTTCAATTAAATGTCTTTACTTTCAAGTAACTTCGTTGTTTCTTCTGATATCCATATTCGTTCCCCTCAAGATGTTAGGGTTTCTTAAACAGTAGTAAAAGTGCATTTCCCATTCGTCTCTTTTCCGCCTAACAGTTGTCTCTACATTCGATATGCAGTACAACAGTTCCGAGAGGATTAGACGAATGAGATATGCACTTTAGTACCGATTTAGAAACACTACAAGATATGTTCCATTGAAGGTAAAAGATGAGGGCGGCAGTGGCCGCATTCCTCGTTTTCTTCGTCCTGGCAGAAGCCGTGGACAGGGGAAAGTTCAAGAGTTGCGCGACCTCAGGATTCTGCAAGTACGATTCACTTGTCAACAATGTAAATGACGAATTGATGAAATTCGTACGAAATACCCTCTAGGCCTTTTCATAAATGACCTAATATTAGTCACGTTTTTAGAACGATTTCTGTTTCGTAAATTCTTCTTCTTCGTTTTCTCACGTCTTTTCGGTGTTCCAACTCAGCAGCTTCTTCTAGAAAGGTGGAAAGACGAGGGCCAAAACCTGTTCCGACTAGTAGTGCGACCCGAATTATAATGACAGAGAGAGAATACTAGACGAATAGTAGAGTACTCTATCCAGTGAATACAAACATAAGTACGTGAAATGAGAACTTTTGATCACTAATGTTCATAATTTTAATTGTATAAATCTTTAGGCGTCATCGTGCAATCAAGGAGCCGACTGGATATGAGATTCTGCCGGACTCTGTGGCCTTCAATGAAACCGCTTTCACTGCTGTTGTGAGAAGCAAAGAGGCAGCAAATAAGCTCAAGTTGAGTGTTGTGACCCACGAGGACAGTACAGTGAGGTGAGAAGAGAGGCAGAGAAAGAATCAGAATGGAAGAGTAATTACAGAATTCACTTGGATGATGCTGATGAGTCTCCCATCAAGAACAGATTCAATCCCGTCGATGTCTTTGCCCCAGAAATACCGAAACAGAAAAAGTCCGTTTGTTACCGCAATTCGATATTATGACCGAAACATATTTTTGTGCTATTATTCAAATTTCCTTACAGGATGAAGAGCCACGAACAGGACGACAACTCGGTTACGATCCACACAAGCGATGGTCACAAGGTGACAGCAGTTTTCTATATCACTATCACTTCGCTCTGCAGGTCATTGTGTACTTCTCTCCCTTCCGCATGGATATCTACTCGAAGAATACCATCGTTGCCTCCATCAACTCGAAGGAACTCCTCAAGTTCGAGCAATACAGAAGAGGACGCAAGCCGAAGAAGGATGGCGAGGGCTTCTGGGAAGAAGACTTTGGAGAGAGTAGAGATCTCAAGCCATGGGGTAAGAGAAAACCATCGAAATATGCAAAAGGGAAAGAAAGCAAAAGAAATGCCACGAGCAGGGATCGAACCAGCGACCTTTAGATCTTCAGTCTAACGCTCTCCCAACTGAGCTATCATGGCAACTGGGTACTAGAGACGGGAACAGGCAGACACTCTCACACTATTTCTCACTGCTCTACTCTCGCCCTTTTCCCTTCTGCCCACATGTAAATGCTCGCGAAAATGTAAACCTCTATGTAAACGGGATACGAGTAGGAATTGAACTAAGGGATAAGGAAAGACTATTGCAGGATCAAGCAGCGTTGGTGTTGATATCTCTCTCATTGGATTCAAGTATGCGTTCGGAATTCCTGAGCATGCAGATGGACTTACACTGAGAAACACAGGGTGAGACGGGAATTTTTTTGTTTGAAAATAGACAAAAAAGGAGAGAAAAGAAAAAAATACTTTATATGTTGATCATTGCAGAGATTACGAGCCCTATCGTCTGTACAACCTCGATGTATTCGAGTACGATGTCAGCAGTCCGATGGCCCTTTATGGTTCTGTCCCTCTCCTTCAAACTGTTTCAAAGGTATGCCAATGAATAGACAAGTCCCTATAAAGAGTGGTTGCAGAACCAAGCCCTTGGATTCCTATGGCTGAATCCTTCAGAGACATGGGTTGATGTTGAAATGACTACTGCTGACAAGGTACCGTCCAACGTTCTAATGGGAAGGGCAAAATCTTCTCTTCCCAGGGCTTCCACGGTTCTCTCATTGCCACAGAAGACACTCCATCGTCGAGTTTCCCTCAGGTACAGCTGAACCCAATCAATATTCTACAGTATCTCAATCAGATCAACACTCGATTCTACTCGGAATCAGGAACAATCGACCTCTTCTTCTTCCTCGGCCAACGTCCTTATGATATTGCCCGACAATACACGCAATTGACTGGAAGATACCCACTTCCACCTGTGAGATTATATAAATATTGACATATTGGCAATATATTGACTGTGTAGATGTTCTCTCTTGGATACCATCAATGTCGTTGGAACTATAACGACGAGAAGGACGTCAAGGAGGTTGGAGGAATCCTAAACAGTAACTTTTTATGGAAGGAATGCCTCAGGTCAACGACAAGTTCGACGAGCACGGAATTCCTTTGGATGTTCTGTGGTTGGATATTGAACACACCGAAGAGAAGAAATACTTCACCTGGGACAAGGAAAAGTTCCCCGATCCTAAGGGAATGATTGAGTATCTAGCATCCAAGGTGAATACAGTATTCCATTCAATCGAAATGAAGTCGTTGCAGGACCGAAAGCTCGTGAACATTGTGGATCCTCATATCAAGAAGGATAAGAAGTACAATCAATACATTGAGGCTAATAGGCAGAAGCTGTTCGTCAAGGTAGTCGTTGAAGGCTAAACTGAATACTACAAGAGCATTCAAGGATTCGGATAACAAGGCTGACTACGTTGGCAACTGCTGGCCGGGTGATTCGAAGTACATTGACTTCATCAACCCCAAAGCAAGGGAATGGTGGAGCGAGCAATTCGCCCTGGATAAGGTGATCAAGCAGAAGTATAAGATGATTCAACCTCTAAGTTTCAGTATGAGGGCACCACAAACGACGTTCACATTTGGAATGACATGAATGAACCTTCAGTCTTCTCTGGCCCTGAGGTATATTGTCATGTAGATCTAGTAGTCAGTCTAGACGACATTCAGGTAACAATGCACAAGGACGCCGTCCACGATGGAGGATTTGAGCATAGAGAGGTCCACAACATGTACGGATTCTATCAGGTGACCAGCACATATAGGTCGTTTACAACACTCCCTTCAGCATTCGGCAACATATGAAGGACTCAAGAAAAGAGCCGAAGGAAAATTGCGTCCCTTCGTCCTCACTCGTTCATTCTTTGCTGGAAGTCAGAGAAGTGCCGCTGTTTGGACTGGAGACAATACTGCAGATTGGTCTCATCTCAAGGTACCTTTCCTCTATTTTTCCGTTCATCTTCCATTTCTTCAAGATGTCCGTTCCTATGCTTCTTTCGCTGTCCATCTCTGGAATTCCTCACGTGGGCGCTGATGTTGGAGGATTCTTCAAGAATCCCGACCAAGAACTTCTCGCCAGATGGTATGCCTATCTTCTCTTGGTTGAAACAATGTCTCTTTTCCAGGTATCAGGCAGGCGCGTTCCAACCATTCTTCAGAGGACACGCACACATGGAAACGAATAGAAGGGAACCATATCTCTTCGAGAAGAACACGACTGAAGTCATTCGACATGCAATCAGGAAGAGATACGAATTCCTCCCATACTGGTAAGGATAAATAATGTGTCGCATGTGGGAATTCTAACTTCCTCAATCTCCTTGGAGCGTTCTTCTCTCTTTTCGATTGATAACGGATTGGATTAGATAGGGAGGTTGGAATTCCCACATGCGACACTCTAATAAATAGGAGACCCTCTGTGAATGAATAATAAAGGTACACTCTCTTCTACGAGCACACAAAGACTGGAGTCACCCCAATGAGACCGCTCTGGGTGGACTTCCCCGAGGATGAACAGAGTCATGATGAAGACAGGTAAACAAGAAAACGATCATAATCTAAAATTCCATTTGACGTTACAGTATACGGGTTTTCTCATTATGTCACGATTACAATCTCGTCTTATTCTAACTCAGAGAAGAGTCATACTATTGCAATTACAGAGAATGGCTGGTTGGGTCGAATCTTCTCGTCCGCCCCATTACTGATCCTGGACTGGAACAGATCTCCTTGTACCTTCCTGGAAGAAGAGAGGTTTGGTATCCAGGTGCAGATGGAAGACGAAGGGTTCATTGTAGATATGGTATGATTGGGATACAAGCAAGGCTCATCCCTCTCCTGGTGCTGTTCAACAACCAGCCACTCCCTTCACTATTCCCGTCTACCAGAGGGGAGGATCCATCATTGCTGTCCGCGTACGAATTCTGCTTCTTCTGTAGGGATAATCTTCATTCTGCAGGAAGGAATCGAGGGAGGATCGACGAAGAAGTACAAGGACCAGCCCCTTGCGTTGTACATTGCAGTCAATATGAAGGGTGAGTGCACAGTAGTGAAGACAGAATGAATGGCAAAGTCTATCATTCTCTCTGCGCCATCATTCACCTGGTCGTCTCGTCTCCAGTGCTTTGACACGACCGCGCGATACAGAGAAGAGACAGAGGAAATACACTTTCCCATTCTTTCTGCATTAACCAGTGTTGGCCTCTCTCATGATTGATGTCAGGAGACTTCGCTAATGGAACGGTCTATCTCGATGATGAAGAATCGTATGACTACGAGAATGGAAACTTTGCCTACTGGGGAATCACCTTCAAGGTTCGCGTTCTTCCCAGAAAGTGTCTAGACTGAAATTGCAGAAGACACATGACTACTTGCATACCATCACAAACAAGATCATCGACAAGAAAGGAACACTGGATTCCACCCTCATCTTCAACAAGATTGTCCTTCGAGGAGCCAAGTTCTATCCCAGAACAGCCCATATCTTCCTGGACGGTGAGTGAAGCATAGTTTTACTCCGGATCATAATTCCATTCCAGATTTCACTCCCGACCCGCTCGACTTTGAATACGACCGTGAGAAGTTCCTCGTGACCATTAATGCTCCTGAAGGACTTGGTTTCCTTACTAGCGAATTCAGAATTGACCTGCACTCATAAAAGACATATGACAAAACATATAGGCATTTATAAATTTATTGGTCGAGTTGGACTCGTCAGTTGCTTACACTTCCTTATTCTTCACTTCAATTCGATGACTGTGAGACAAATCAGCATACTTACGAGAAAGCTTGTTGTTCATTTGTGTATTACCGGTTGGTTTCCCTGGAGTAAATACTGTTACTAGATCCGATATCCCTAAAATAACCTTCAGTAACTTAAAGACTACATATAAGAAACAAACAAGAGCACACATCTTAAAAATAGTTACTGTACCTTAACCATTTCTACCAAGTTTTTCATAACATCTTCATTTCTCTTCAACTTCACACCGGAGAGTGTTTCTGTAATGTGAGGAGGAGCCTACATTGAAGGACACAGAAGAAGTCTTACAGAAAAATGAGATCTGCGATGTAGACAGGCATGGTGCTTCGATCATTTTTTTTCGCACAACACACTTCATATCGTACAGAGAGACGTTTACCGAGGTAAGCGACTGATACTTTCGAAAGTTCGATCTGACAAATTTCATCCCGGAAACGGCTGTTATTCAATGCACTGTACAATATTTGCGAATATCCAGAGTTTATTCACCTTCAACACAACAACGAAACATTTGTACTACCCAAATATAAACATATTCATTAGCATTTATTTTTCTTCTCTGCTGGTTCTTCACCATCCATCCTTGACGCATTGGAGAAGTGAATTTGGTCGAGTGATGCCATAGAAAACTTCAACCTGCAATACGATGAGATGTAAAGTAAATTTCAAATACCACACAATCATCTTTGAGTTCCTACGGCGGACACACAAAATATTTTTTTTTACTTCAAATGTTTTCTTTAGAACAATATCATGCTCCCTAACTGGACTGACCGGAGAGCCATGTTTTAGCTTGAGGTGAAAATACTGTCTCTTAAATGAAAGAAAACTCACTCAATTTCCCGCCAGTTTCATCACGTCTTTCGGATTGAAAGTGTCTTCGACCATTCTAAACGATATTGATTGCAGTAACACGTAAATAGTGAGATATGTGGTGTCGCTCATTTGAAGAGAGACAGACAACAATTAAGTTTGCCATGTCCTAAATAAATGTTTCACAGTCGTTGCAGAGTAATTATCACCTCCTGTGTTGTCGAATTCCAGAGAAATTGCCCAGTGACCAATAGTGGACTAAACAATAAGCATAAAATCATATTCGAATATTATGTCGTTCTGCGTGAACATAAAAAAGGAATTCAAGAGAGGAATAGAGTTGGCTATTCGGGCTTTGCGGGCCCGCAATCGCGTGACCTCTCATTGCGGGCCCGCAATTCCTCTCCCTCTCATTGCGGGCCCGCAATGAATTGCCCTCCCTCTCGCCTCCCATTGCGGGGAGGCGAGAGGGAGAGGCATTGCGTGGCCGCAATGAGAGGTCACGGGATTGCGGGCCCGCAATCCCGTAATCGTTTAGCCAACCCTAGAGAGGAAGACAGACCAATAAGATACGAGGCAAAATGCCACTACGGCCAAAGCAGCGTTTTTTTCGTGGAAACGGAAAAACGCAGCGAAATATGAGTTTTTTGCTTTTTGTAATGACAAATGAAAAGGATTTAGAGTTAAATTCAGCTGCAATCAGATTTTAAGCATTTGAAGACTTGTTGGAATCATTGAGAATATTTTCTTGTGAACTAAATGGCGAACCTTGGCGTGCGCTTCATGTTCTCATATAATCGCAGTTTCCAACGTTGAAACCTGAAAAGTGCAGTTTCACGAATTCATTCGAAATGATAATTGTGAAAATTTGTTTAAAGGAATGTTGTAAGCAATCGTGAACGAGTAAATGAATTAAGAGATTGCGAATATATCACCTTTCGTAAATACATGATGCCGCTACATAGCAGATAATATAGGTATCTGAAAAACGCAACGCATCTAAGGCGTTAGAATTGAAGAATGAGGAATCGGCTGAGTGATAAGGCGTTCCTCTGGTCACTTTTCCCTTCGGCCTCTGCGTCTCTTATTCTTCCACAGTCAGTCATTGCTCTTTCTCTCTGGCAAGGCCGGAGGCGAAAGGAACAGGAGAAAGAACAGTACAACGAAAGAGGAAGAAAGTGCTTCGACCCACTAACTAAGAACCGCAAGAGCCTCTGATTAGACCTGTGAATCTTCGTTATCAGTCTGTTCTACCATTGTATGAAGCCAACATGCGGACTTATAGGAGAGGCAAGTACGAGCTGGTGGACAAGTATTACCAGACACAGATGAAAAAAATGAAGAAGAAGATATGACCGAATAAATGAGCGAGAGAAAAACATATAAACAATGACAAGGAATGAATGACGTAACGAGGGACTCATTAGGACGCATTTCTGTTGATCATATGGAACAGCTTACAACCTTCTAGGCGCAAAACAATAATGAAATATGTTAAAATTCGGTTACATCAACATTTACCACACGTGAGTGTCCGTGTGGCACAGTTCGCACTGCCCGTCATTCGGTTGATGACGTTCCCGGCGAATTCCTACATGTAAACATCTTTTTGAATAAATTTATTAATTTATTTAATGATCGAACGGTTCATTCGAACGATTGAGATCATACGTTTACTACAAGATTGGTTAAAAGTACTGCGGAAAAGGCGGAAAAATGGCAACAACAAGAAGCATCCTACCACGGAGAATCCCGGGAGGTTCATCACAGTTGTGGGCACGGCGTCAGAACACGTTTGGCATATGGGAGTAGTGTCTGGAAGATACGGATGTCTTGCTATTGAGTGAATAAATCAGTTCATTCTCATGTCTTTACGGCTCTCCATTGGTAGCGGCAGCTCGCTATCGTTTTATGCATTCAGTTATGTCCATTTAGCTTATGCTTAACGGCAGTTTTATTTTTCGAGACGAGCACACGTACAGGCAGCTATTCTCAGGTGGATTGCTCCTGATTTCGCAAATAAATAACCAATGCTTATTTATTGTGAATATCTTCCTTACTTTCTGCTTACCTGGTCGTGGCGTGGTGGTCGCCGCAGTAGCAGCGCATTGCTCCGCGTCCTTCGTGTAGAAGCTCAAGACCATCAAGATGGGCGACAGGCGTAGCATGTCAATAGACCTCGAAAAGAATAGATTCTCAAAAAAAATTGATCTCATTCCGGCATTTACGAGACACGGATTAGTACTAATAATCAACGACGGCTCAATGGCATCGTTGCTATAATAAATGCTATTTTAATTCAATTTCGATAATCGCAACATATGATAAAACTCCAGCAAGCCAGAAAAGTAATTTTACGTTTCTCTTACGTCTAATGTTCACTAACGGTAAGCTATCTGTTATCTGTCGAAAGCAAAGACAACTGCTCCGCCAATGATAGACGAATGAAAAATACATGAAATTACCGTATAAGAAACCATAATTCTCATTTAAGGTCCCGACCGCAAAGGATCATGCCACGTTAGGAATATAAGGGGTTCATGAGGTTCCTCTCCCACCGTTCTCCTAATTCTCTCACTTTCTAATTTGAAGTTCGCTTAAGGAGTGGCACAAGATACCAAGCATAATAAGCGGTCCGAACTCGCTCTATGAAGACACGTCATTTTTTGCTTTGGCATGCATTATCAGGGAGCTAAATCCTGCTTGAACTGAGCAAGCAGCTATATAAAGGAAGCGTTCGATTTGCGAAAGAAAACAAGGAATACGTCAAATTTTCTTCGGGAACTTCCCATTTACTAAATTTTCCTTGCAACATTCACGTCGGGTCTTCTCGTAGATTATGTTCAGTCCAGGTATCTAGTAGGGTTTCTTAAAAGGTATAATATTGATGCATATATGTGGTACAGGATGCACCATATCATCGTTGTTAGGACTTCTCTTTCACTCTTCTCTTACTATTAGAGTCGTCTATATGTTGAGCATAATCGATAACTGAATTTTGCATAGAATACTGATCGAGAGAATTGTTAGTTCCAACACCTGCAAACTTCGATGGATTTCGACATGGAACGTCGATGAAGATGCTAAACTTCCCCTGCTCCCTTCTGTTCTTTCTTTCATTTCGCGAACGCCGCAATGTCTCCCACCCCCATATTCCCTTCTCATCTCGGTCTCTCTGAGCTTGTCACGCTCATTTCTGTATAATGCAGTGTTGGGGAACGTGATAGGAGGAATCATTTTTATCTCAAGCACAAGGCTCTCGGGTTAATTCAACACACAGGTGGTAGGCTTTTACGAATGGATAGCATTACGACTTGTTTCCCCATAAGCACTGGTGGCCGAAGGAAGGGCCTGGCGAGCTGAAAGTGATATAATAAGGAGAGAGTGATACGGAAGGCTTGGACGTTCGCGCCATATCGATAAAATGGAATCATACACGTTGCAGATCCTATTGGAAGAGGGACTCCAGGATGTATTCTCCGGTGTCGTTGAAACGTCGCCCTCGTTTCTTGCGTAACAGTTATCTGAATTGTATAGTATTCGTTTCTTCCCTTGTCTTCAAGTGCACTCATTCTTTCCGACTCACCTGTTAGGAACATTCAATCTTTCTTTCGCAGTATTACCATTCAGAAACGTTGATTAGGGCGAGTCATTTAGGGACTCATAAACGTGAATTGTAGGATCATTTGAATGTGAATATTTAGCCCTGAGCGACACTATAAACACGATCAATCGCGGTATTAGACAAGTTTGGAAGGGTCTGGAAGGAAGAGCTCGCATTCTGTCAATCATTTCTTTGTTTGGCGTTATCAACGAATGCAAATCATAGAGGCCGTATACAATGAGAAACTGATAGAGAAAGGAAAGCGACTATAGTGGTTCATATGTCTTTGAACAAAATGAGGAAACGACTTGAAATTACACGATATTCACTTTACGCAAGAATTCACTATCAATTCAAACGTGTTCCTGTGAATAACTGTTTATTATAAATGTAATCTGAAGTGAAAAGCGTTCCATATGTAGTGCTGCTGAAACATAAGTCGAATCCCGTCTGGATACGATTAATACGACGAAATAGCATGTAAATATGAGAGAGTAACCGTCTTACAGTCACGAAATCGGGGGTAGTGTTCGTACTAGGAATATCAGTCCAGTTTAGATGAACAATATGAAGCATGAAATATTTGAAAATTGCTGTATAATCGATTATCTGCCCCAGAGATTGTTTCCTGTTATCTTGGAATTTGGCTGAAATTCACTGTGTTCTCGGAGATTGGCCCAATCTTTGCCTTATTTTCCTAAAAATGTTCAAAATATTACTCTATAATCCGAAATACACCGATCCAATCGACAGAAAGGTTTCGATAGGCAGAAATGAACGAGAGGGAGCAAAACGAGAATATCCTCTTGGTGATCTGTGGAGTGAAAGACGAAAGCGACATGGACGTTTGCTCCACAGTTGTGTAATGAACGCTTGCTCCGTGATGGTGCGGACTGTGATGAAGTATCAGTCCATTTCACTATTGTGGCGCATATTTCCATGGCGCTCCTGTCGTTCACCCAATCTGGGGGACGCGCCACATGCAGAATGTTCGGATCAGGATAACGGCGAGTCATCGAGGAATAGAGATGAACGGAAAAGCAGCTGCTGGTGAAAAAGACATGAATGGATGGGTCACCTCGCCCTTGTCGATATCATCATCACCCCCTTTCTTCATTTCATCAGCAGTGCAATGAATGATGTACTCTGGAGAATAGAAGAAAATACAACATTTATCCGTTGAAGAGCACATTCATTGATAAAATGAAACTTTCACATTGAATTTACCGGAGACTATTAGATGAACTGCCACTTGAAGAAGTTGCACTGCAGAGGATGTCCCTCTTGCACGGTGTATGGCATGAGTCTGGGGCATTAATGGGGGTTAGGTTGCATCGCGAGATAGTGGCACCTAAAGAAGACATTCGGGGAGTCAATGCGGAGGCCTCTCAAAGCTCTCTGATCGTTAATTTTCACGGAAAATGTAATCAAATGTCCATGAAGCAACTTACCATAGATAGGTGGTGTTGCCGGCCCTATCACTTAGTTGGGGAGAGTCTACTTGCCGGATGACAGCAATCATCAAGAGAAGTATTAGGATGTATAGAGACGTGGGGACGGCCATCTGCAAATCAAGACCATAGCTCAAGAGAAACTGTGAGAAAATGAGCGATGCGCCATGATTCGTCCTCTTTACTTATGGTCTCAGATTGTTGTGTCTAGGGGGAGAAAATGGTACGAAGAGCGGGGATAAGACCACGTCGTCTACAGTAGTGACATGTATCAGAGCGGCCACTGTAATCATTTGAAGGCAAATTGAAAGAAGTGAAATGAAACAACGTTTCCTCAAACCATTCCCAAAACCCATCTGACTAATTCAGTATCTCCCTTGATTGAAATGAGTTTTTCTAACCTCTGTTGTTCTTCCGAGGTGCGACACTGATGCATAGACGGACGAGGTGGGTTGATTGTATATGCATTCCTTGTAACTAGCCAGCAACACTAAAATAGTTTTACCTCCTTCCCATTTTAAAGTTAAGATCACCTCCTGGCATATGTCCCCACGACATCAAGTTGAATACTCGAAAAGAAGATAAAATTGTGGAGAGAAGTGTAGATTCGCATGTTGAATGGTGTAGGCACTGAATTATGAACATATAATAACATAGAAAGAAATTTTATGCAGAATTAAAGTGAATAGAACTTACTTTACAATTAGAATAACTTCTAATTGAGTAGACAAGTGAAATGAAAATGCGCGAACTGTTATGCATGTTTGATGAGCAGAGGAGGTCAAAAATTAAATACGGGGAAGTTCAATGAAAATAATCAAGTAAAATTGCATTCATTGATCCAATGACTGGTTAGTCGCACAGAGGGAATAAGGAGAGAGTGAGAGAGGTAGATTTTGCAGAAGAGTGCGAGTGCAGAAACTACAGAAGGAAGTGATCTCCGCATATTGCCTACGAAAACTAGCGCAGAATGAATTGACTCGTCTTGTTACTTTAACAGGAGAGTGAAAAATGCAAAATGAGTTCGAAAGTCGAA
Organism: Diplogasteroides magnus; assembly: GCA_014805445.1. Lineage (NCBI taxonomy): Eukaryota > Metazoa > Nematoda > Chromadorea > Rhabditida > Diplogasteroididae > Diplogasteroides > Diplogasteroides magnus. The sequence goes on along the minus strand of JACMIF010000182.1, from coordinate 6,405 downwards.
GCGCGAGAAATACGAAAATTAAACTTTCATATCACATGAGAACAATGCACAGAAAATGATACAGACTTATTACAAACTTCCCAAGGAGGGCAACGGACAGAACAAAAAATGCCCAGTGCTTTGCGAGCAGGAGAAATGGCGGAGATGGCCGTGTAGACACAAAGAGAAAATAAGAGACGATAGATTATGTTAGGGAAAGAGAGAAAGAGACAAAACAGAGCGTTGACCATGCATTCCTTTGAAGTGAGAACATCACAGATAGACCTAGTTCTTCGATCTTGTTTTATCACAATTCATATTGCACAGAGAAACGTTTACCGAGGTAAACGACTGATAGTTTCTAAAGTTCTCAATGACTTTCAACTACGGAGAGGCAACAGCTACTATTCAATGCTCCGTACTATTATCGTGAATATCCAGTTTATTCACCATCAACATTAATACAACAACGAAAGTTTTTGCATTATCGAACAATATATATTCATTAACATTTCCATTTCTTCTCTGCTTCGCAATTCTGAACGAGGAAATATTGCTGAATGCGTGAAGTGTAAAGGAGACCTATGAAGTCGTGTCTTCTTATTCTTCTCTTATTCTTCGCGTCTCTTCAATGCTGCGGATGCTGAGAATACAACCTTTCAATCAAGATATCGAATAAATGGTTTCATTAGTTAGTTGATTGCAAGAAAAAAATCTACACAATTTTAACCTTTTACCTATGGCTAGCGATGCTTGAGTCTCTTACTAAGTATGTCTTAAAAAGCTCACTCTTGCTCTGCATAACATTCGTCTTCCGTTGCAACTTCAATCTCCGTTTCGATAGACTTCTTCTGTTTCTGCAGTTCGCTGAATAATAAAATATGGAAATTTCGTAATAAACTGAATGTTCAGACGTTTACATCTTTTAATGACCTTACATATCAAAATGTACTTTCTTCAACCGATAGCTATAGGATGAGTCTTGATAAACACCCAAACAGAAAGGCACCTTTATATGGCTGTCGTCCTGAGAGCTCTAAATCTGCATCGAGGGTCAAGATGGCTCCCCTTGTCACATGAATTTCGCGACGGAGGGCTTCCGGATCCTCGGAAGTCTCCCGATCCAAATTTGGATCGATCGAATGGCGAGGATCAACGGAGACCTCGGTATCCACAGAAAGGTCTGTAAACAACAAGTAATGAGATGCACCATATAAGCTATAAATTTATATTTTCTTATATAGATATTATATCAGAGTTCTTCTGTAGAACTAAAAAATTATCACCTTTTTGCAGAATTGCATGGGAGCGATCCTGTTTTCATTGTAGCGGTTTTATGATCGAACAGCAAATGCTATTGCGTTCTCAATAGCATCACCTAGTTTCGCAATATCGTAACATTTCGAAAAAATTTCACTATGTATGTTCATTCGTTGATAATGAAAAAAAAACGGGGGGAGAGGGAAAATTCTGACGGAGTTGGAATCAAATTTTTTACATTATTATTGTGGTAAACGGAGTTAAAAGTCAGCCTCTATATGCCTTTAGGCCTGTGAATTTTCTTTATCTGTCTGCCCACCGTTCAATGAAATCAACATGAGGGACTTATAACGGGAAGTATAAGTTGGCGGACATAACCAGCCACAGATGCATAAACATGAAGAAGAATTTATATCCCATTAAATGAACTATCCAGTGAAGAAAAACAAAGAAAGAGAGACAAAGAATGATTGTTGTTGTCTCCCATTGTCAGCGATACAATTAGTGGCTACCATAGTTGCTTCATTTAGTGGCTTCATCTCTCGTTCCTTTGAAATACTTCGTGTTCTTTGTGTCTTTTGCCATCTCAGTCTTCCGGCCGATGTACTCTCAGCTCTTTGTGTCGAAGAGTCTAAAGAAGGCCGCTCTCTTCTTACAGTGAACGGCTGCAGAGATATGGTGAATGAAGAAACGCTGATGTGAGACACTCATTTCTTCCAGGCAAAGATGATCTTGTTAATGCAAGCACATTCTTCTCATACTACTTCTACATATCTCGTTCTAACGCCAAGAGGGAATGGTTGATTGGGCCCAACATAGAGTGGCAGGCTATAATCAAATGTGCCAAGTATGAGATAAGTGAAGGAGTGAATGATGGCAAAGTGTGAGAAAAGTGGAGGCATGAAGGAATGAGCACATTTGGGAGTATTATGAAGATCAGAAAAGGGGAAATCGCAGGTGACAGAAAATAAAGGCATTGGTCCATAATGGCCTTTTGAGTTTGTGAGCTGCAATCGAAAGTCCGGACAGTGAAAAAGTGAACAAACATACAATACGCCATGAAATAAACTCAGTGGCAGGTATCTGCAAGGAATCGGCGTCAATTGTTATCCATAGTTGAAATCAATTTTCAGTCATCATCAATTGTCTGTACTTTTCCAACAGCACCCACCGTCCTTGTGAACTCATCCTTGTTCCATACATGAATTTTGCGATTATAGTGACTGACATATACAGAAGTATAAATTAGATCCAACCCCTTTCCATGTCAACTCTTTCGTTGTCCCTCGGTCCTTCCTTCCTTCACCTAGCGTCCATCCTTTGTCTTTGACCATGCAGATAGACTGTGGAAGAGGAAGAGACACAGAGACGACTGCGAGAAGTGAAAAGATGAACGCAACATTCCTCAGCTGTTCAATTCTAGAAGACGTCCTAAATGCGTTTCTAATCAGATACCTATATTATTATATCTGCTGCTAATGAAGAAATAATCTATAAATGTGAGATAGTTCTAATTTACTTTTCCACATTCATTGTTACTTTTTTTCGTACGATAGTAATCCTGCCGAGTGATTTCGTAAGGAATGCCATTTCCAGATTCTCAAACTTCCTTACTCGGTTAGTAATTGCGACTCGACGTAATTGCGACACACATGGCCAATGGTTTCACAATGTAAGTCTTGATGGAAACTGGATCATTCTTCAAGAATGCGGTTTAGAAGGAGTAATTGTGAAGATTATGAGAGAAATGCTTAAGGAACGACAAGTCCCATCCTGGTCTGCGCAAGATCATGAGAGGATTGTTTGACACCCTAGGTACTCCTGTTCCCAAGGCTTCTCAGGTTCCCAATCTTCAGAATGGCTAGTATACTTATTTCTAAAAAAATCGTTATTCATTCATCCTATTGACTACTATCGCTAAATGCTCTTTGCTCGCTTAAAACATCATGGCTTTGATCAAGACTTTCCGCTCTCAATCTTTACTTTAATTTCTTGTAGTTGGGTGAGGACACAGTCTTTACCCGTGACTACGGTATTCCCCCGGTCTGATCCGTGGTTCTTCTACATTGCAGATTCGCACACGCCGCGCCGTTGCATAATGAGAGGATAAAGGACAAGTGCTACGTACCGAGGGACGACCACAAGATCATTCTCCCTGTATATAAGTCCCCCTATATCGGTCCCCTCTCTCTCATTCCCCCAGTGTCATTGGTGTGATAAACCTCTCTCTCCCTGATGTCTCGTCTATCCCCACACGCAACTACAACTTTTGTTACTAATGATATTGCGAACGGAATGAGTGGGGGAAGGGGGAGATCTATTTGAACTAAAAGGGAGTGTGTGAAACTCTGATTAATGGAGTAAATTACTTGAGTCATTTCAGAAAGATGACAATATATTGACATGACGAGGAGAGAGGACTGTCTGGACATGATGGCTCATGGAATGAGGTGATCTCATACATTTCAAGCAGAGATTGTTTTTACCAAGACTTTCCTTGACCAATGGGCATCTGAATTTAACTTGTAATATTTAATTCTAGGAAGCAGAAGAGATGCCGAACAAAGAAAATGACGAGGACAGAAGACTTTCTGGACATGTAGGGGGACCATGGAATGAGGTGATCTCATTATTTATGTCTTGCTAACATTGCATTTTTTCTTCAGGGCCGCACTATTTGTCGGAAGAAGGAAAAGGTCGAAAAACGAAATGGAATATTATTCCTTTATCCACATTTACACTTCTGCTTGATAAATGTGTTTATTGAAAGGTCGGTATTTACAATTGTCGTATATTCCCTTCGGTCGTACTGGGTTTTGGTCTCTTCTATCTCCTTAGTCTCTCAAACATTGCAATTTTGTTCTCGCAAAGTTCGTCGTCGATTTTCATCTTATAAGTTCTCACTCACTTTATAAATCTCACTTTTTCATCAGTATCTCCCTTCTTTAACTTGAATGGTCGTCTTCTCGTTTGCATAACTCCGAAATCGATCTACATATAGCCTCTGACACTTCGTTTCCCTCTCAAGTCCACATTTGTCTTGTTTGATTAGGTCTTCCACGTAGGACATTCACTAAACAACCCAACAATATTCGTGCAGAAGACAACGAGGCAACATGTGCTGTAGGAAGAACTAGAAATTGCTTCGATCTCATTCAGTCAAAAAATACTTTACATTGTACAAAGAGAAATGGTGAACAATTGAAATGCATTGGTCTTAATAGTTTCCCGAATACAAAGCCGATCACAGTTTTTTCATACGGTGGAAAGGCCTCTCATCTATACTCTTCTCTATGACATTGATGGCAGTTCCCGAGTATTGAAATGAATAGACTAGTAGTGGCGCATATGCAATGATTTAGGGTTTCTAAAACGGTAGTAGAGGAAGAACATAGATCTACCCACTTCGCCACCGATCCGATCACATAGCAATCGCTTGTGTCAAATAAGAGAGTGTGTGGAATAGAGAGGGTCTGCAGACGCGTGGGGGAATGTGGAGAGAGAAGAAGACAGTGGTAAGAGAAGGAGTGAAGGGAGTGGAAAATGAGGACTCTTTTTCTTTTCGTCTCTTGCCTTCTTCACATCTTTTACGTTCTTTCAGTTCTTATCCCATTTTGAATATACCGAAATGTTCAGGTCCTAAACATCTCAACTGCAACCTGAACAAATGAAGAAAGACTTGGAGCATCAAAACATGCAAGTACCGGAGGAAACAAGCGAAATGAATGATGTTAGTTTGTAATTTTAGTATTCCACACGAGCTCCCTTGGTTACAATGGAGTGGGTCCTGGTAGTATGCCAGGATCCGCTCCATTGTAGGAACTATTCTTTTGTCTGAATCATCTTATCTTTGCCTTTGTTCTTCGGCCTTCGTGACATTTGAATATTTAAATTTTTATTCCTAAGATATTGTAGTGCATCCAAGAGCCTGCAAGCTTCCAATGTGGAAAGGTCCAATCACTCTTGTCGCCGCGGAGTGAGTGTTAGAAGCTACTGCATAAGAACTTTGACAGCTTTACAACTTGGAGACTACTTGGAAACATCTGCGCTGTGTAGGATGGAGAAGAGCGAGCGCATTTTTTCATACATGGGATCCATGATCCCCTATATATGTTGTGTAATACCAAGGTAAAGTAGTCACACACTGAACCTCTCGATAGATTCTCCTCCTTATTGATAAGGTCTTAATAGTTCATTTACACCATGGCTTCTTGTTGTACCATTGCAGATGTCGCCCATCGTCCTGATAATTCTTTCTCTCTTTGTTATGTCGGTAGACACCCCAGCAACGTATATTATTGGAACAAGACTTCGTGTCGCCCTGACAACGAGATCACGATGATCTACAGGGCAGAATGGTCAGTTTCCTTCTTGATTTCTTGCCAGGTAGTTCATGTACAGTAGGGTTTCTCCAAAACGCATTGAAAGTGATTTGAATTGATAAGTTCCGGGCATTCTAATCGCCCTGGTTTGTGAGTTGTGATCTAAAATCAAATATTTTCAAAATAGCGAAGTCATTAATTTTTTGGCCGATACTTTTGCAATGTTCGTTATATTATGTAGTGTTACTGCAATGTCAAGTAATGTTTTTATGGGTGACAGACACGAACTCTGTGCATATTTGCGCCATAGCGAAGTAGACGGCAAAATTAATTAAAAATTAATCATTTTAACGCAAATGTCCACGGCGCTCGAGTTATAGACCCTTTTGATATCCCTTTCAGCCCAGCATTCCCCAACTTCGAAAGCCTCATAGCAGAAAAGTTTTACTGCTGCCACTTTGGCTATTCTGGTAAGATGGCATGCTGAGGATATCAGCGACAGATGAATAATCATGATGAAATGATTATTTATCTGAAAAACTCTCTTGTTATTGTCGATAAACTTGTAAATCTTTTTCATGCACACATACAATCTATACAAACTCCGCATAAGTGAATTTGTACACACACCGTTTACCATTTCGTCTCAAATCAATAGTTGTCTAGTGTGGTTTAGTCTCCCAGTCTCTCCAATTCCCCCAGTTTCCCGTCGTCAGAGCGGTCAATTCTGACAACGAGAGAGTAAGGGAATTGGAGAGACTGACCGCCGAAAGTGCATGCAAATAAATCTCCCTTTACGGCTTCTTTAAAAATAGATGATTTCGCATTTTTCAGCTCGACTCAA